>JAHWXV011192248.1:0-10153 GCA_024586415.1 Phrixothrix hirtus
TATATATATATATATATATATATATATATATATATAGCATAACATAATTAAATATAAACAAAATAATAAAATAATAACAGTAATTTATATTCTGGTTAAGGACACGTTTGACAAGCAAAAAGGACTATTGAAGCACTTTTTATAGATTAAAGCTAACCTGAAATATTTCTACTTGAATGCCTAACTATTAACAGTAATTTATATCCTGATTAAGGACACGTTTCACAACCAAAAAGGATTATTGAAGTGCTTTCTATAGATTAAAGCTAACCTGAAATATTTGACAAGACCTCGTACCTACTATATATGATATAACATTTTCTTAAATATAACAGCGATTACAAATGAAAGCACAGTAAATAATACTCTTATTAAAAAATCAATATTAAAAATATTGGAAGTTTCAGTTAATGACTTAAAAAGTTTTAAGAATAAAAGCGTCAGTTAAATTGAAAGTAAATAAATAAAATCTAAAAGTAAAGTAGATAAGCTGGGCAATATACGTAACAAAAATAATTAGCAATCATCTAAAGTACGTCTGTTCTATTGCACACTAGATTTAGTTGATAATTAACATTAAAAAAATACCAGGTATATTTTTCTCCAGAGAAATGTATATATTCTGGGGTGGGGTGTATGTATAGCGCACATACCCTGTATATAATTTAAATCAATTAATTCTTTAGATAGACCGTATTCTAAACCTTATATTTTACATTAAATGAAAAGCTATAAATTATAAATTTGCTGAAATTAAATTCGTTACAAAGAAATTATCAAACAAAATCGACGCAGTTATTTTTACATAATTAAGAACATTTGAATTTGTTTGCAATAAATAAATTAATTTACATGCACTGAAGTTTATAGGAATATTTATATTCCAAAGTAATTAAATTTAACATGAAATTTAGAATTAATAACTATCTCGTATAATCACAAGTAACATATGTCAGGCAGAACGCAGCAAGAACTTGAATAGCGTTTTCATGATAAAAACTATGTAAGATAAGCAACCATCAATACGTAAAATGTTTAACAATTGCATAACGTACTGTAGAAATAAGTACATATAACTTTAGGACGACTTCATATCAATTCATTAGTATTAAATGTTAGAAAATATGCGTATTGTGAAGGTCACGATATGAACTACCTAATTAGATAATTAACTTTTTTACGACCTTTAGATCTTCATCGTTCAGTACGGCTAGAAGATCCTTAGATAAGTAAGAAGTGTTCGCCATGTGCCCATCTTAGAGTAACGTTCGAGTCCAAATTTTAGATAAACATGCTCCTACGAGTCAAGCTAAAGAAGGTAGAACAGAAGCCAATTACTAATCAAATAATGAGAGATTAATTAGAGCTTACCATTGTATGAAATGTGTACAACGCCTTTAATAGCAAGAGTAGAAAATTTTAACACGTAGTATCGTGCGTCTAGTCGTCAATAAAGAAAAACTTCAAAATGTGTTAATTCAAGGCGACTCACATCCAAAACCTTAGCAAAAAAGTAAAAGATAAGGAAATTGTATTCTATTGAGCTTAAAGTTTTAAAACTAATTTTATAGTTCCAAACATTTACGTCACATAGCATCACCTCACGGAAAGAATAAATTACATGAAAGAAATCCTCTAAACTAACTATATTAATTAGAAACTACCATTTATAAATATCAAAATAACTTAAAGAATTATTATTCACTAGAATAAATATATTTAACCCCAAACGAAAGCGATATTGGTTATTTAATGCCAAAAATTCCTTACATAACTATTATTTAAAACTATCCAAAGTTATATACAGAGCGTACACAAATAAATTTAATCAAAACAGAATTAAATATTGAAATGTCAAGGCGAGACCGTAACAGGTCTGTTGTTAGTTTTTTTCGGCAAGCTCTAGTTTTTTTTTGCAATCGGCCAAACTTCAAATTGTCAAAATTTTACCTTTACCCCTGTACCTCACAGTGTATGTTGATACGTATTTGATTAAACGCTCTTCTAATTAGCTTGGTAATAAATAATAAAGTACAGGATAGTCTAAATTCCTTCACTGTTGCAGAGAAATGTTACAGATTAAATAAAAGTGATTGTTATGTAACACGTTAATTACTATGGGGAAGTAAAGTTCAAGAACATGCTATGAGGGCAGAAATTTACGTTTCAAGCTTTTGCGTTTGCGGTGTGTTTCAGAGTAGTCAGGTTCAATGCTCCAGCAGCAATCTGTCATCATATGCTTGTCTCATTTTCCTTGGTAGAGCTCTTTCATGATCTTCAGACCTTGTCTTGTTCGTTGCTCAAGTGCCATAGGTTATCAGAGAATTTATGCAGTTCACTGCACAGGAAATGGAGTTTTACACTCATGCTACATCTGAGATCACTAAATGCTAACAACAGATCAGCTACAAGAGTTTTATAGGTAGTAGCCTTCTTATTACCGAGAAAGTTCTCCGTCACCACCACAAATGATACCCATGCAGCTCTTTCATTGTTGTTCATCTTTGTGACAAAGTCTTTATCGTGTACAAGTGCAGGAACCTGTGTTCTATTAAACACACCCGCCTTGATCTTTTCAAAGGACAAAGTAGAAAGAGCACTGACTATAAGAAACATGCACTTTCTTTACTTAATGACTTCACAAACTGTTTCATTAATCCAAACTTGATATGTAGTGGAGGGAAATTGATCTTTTCTCTACTGACAATTGGATGGTTCACAATATTAGGCAGATCTACAGCAAAGTCGCACATTTAGACCACTCTTTCTGGTTTTAGTGATTATCACGAGCTCGGCTATCCCACAGACAAAGAAAACAGGAATACTTTGTAAATGCTGTCTGTTGACCTAGGAAAAAGTGCACCATTTTTAGGTCCACGTTGTGCTCGTGGTATTCAAGTAGTTCAATCATAGATCTAATGTCAATATGCTCCTCACATACGGAACGACCAACTGGAACAGATGCATAAACATTGCCATTATATAGTAGAACACACTTTAGGCTTTGTTTAGAGCTATCAGGAAATAACCTCCAATCATTTGGCTGTACAATGACATACATAATTTCTGGAAAAGACCTAACACATTATAGCAATAAAAAAAAACACTTTTTCCTCTGAAAAATATGATACAAATCTCTCCTACCGTTTTTGAAAGATAGAATATTTTATGACGTGGCTTAATACATCCCTTGTCTTCAACCTAGCGGCTAACAATTCAGCCAAAAGTTTTGAGGAACCCAAATTTCACTCAGGCCGAGTAAACCGATGAGAAGGCGAGGACTCTGGGAACTCCGACGAATACATCTCCAGTTCTGAAGCTATTGCTTCACTTTCATCACTTGTCCCTGGGATGTGATCGCTATCCTCGTCATCAGATGTAAGAACCCTTTAAATACTGGTACAGGTAGCTCATCAGAGTGTACAGTGGGTATAATTGCAGACGGGATATTAAGACATGAATATGTCTGTTTTTTTGCCAATATTATTCGAATTGACAAGACAAAGTAACAGTCATTTGTTTGGTCCTTTGCTTCTCGCCAAATCATGGGAATTATGAAAGGTAACTCTTTACGTTTCCCTTTTGCACAGTCACCTAGAATTATTTACAGTTATGACACATACTAAGTGGGGCCCATTTCTTCTCTTGATCGTCTAGAATAAGCCCAAAGTATGCTTTATAAGCGCGCCTTATAAATAATGACGGACAACGGCGAAATATCCACAAATGTAGCAAAACTCTCCAGATGGTTTATACAATGACCTGTGTGCGTAGTCATCAACACATCTGATAGAAAAAGCAAATAAACGTTACTTTTACTTTCGAGATCATAAACATGCAAATGACTCGAAAGCATCCGAATTGCATGAGAACTAGAGCATTGAGAAAGAAACAGTTTTCAGTTTTGAAATTAGCGTATCAAATTTATTCAGATTCAGTAAAAACAGCTCATGCAACTAAGATTTTGAAACATGTTGTTGACCGATGTTATAGAAAGTTAACAGTAATATTGTTTATGTAATTTATTAAGATGTATATGCATAGTTAGAACTAACTTTACCCTATTTATGTGAAAGAAAGCAGGTCTACAAATATTTTACATATCTTGGCTATGTTTAACACAAGTACCTCCTTTCAGATAAACAAACTCTTCTTATTTTTTTTTAAATAACATTGTAGATATAACTATTTATTAATTTAGAACAATTTTATGAAATCGTTATATAATGATAAATGTTGGCTATAATAATAAAGAGACGTTATAGATTTTTTGATTCCTATATTCATCTTTCGATGGGCCACAGAATCAAATGTTCTGGTTTTTAAAAATATTTTTCTTGAGGTTGTATATCTTTTTGTGAGGTAAAGAAATCTGTTCACATGTAAGCCACTATTATTTTTCAAAAAAAGATAGCGTCAATTAAAAGCATGCGCTAAATTATTTGTAGTTTGATACAACCGAATGAAGGCGTTTATGTGATTTAAGAACAAAATTGTCGTGATCTAATTGATGTTTAATTTTCGTCATTGGTTTTGGAAATTTCGTTTCCAGAGATCCTTTTATTTCTTAGATCAATTATAATAGTTAAATCAGTGTATAAACTCAAAATTTGCAGTAACATTGTTTACTGTAATATCATTTGATTTATG
Organism: Phrixothrix hirtus; assembly: GCA_024586415.1. NCBI lineage: Eukaryota > Metazoa > Arthropoda > Insecta > Coleoptera > Phengodidae > Phrixothrix > Phrixothrix hirtus. Next base: position 4,651 of record JAHWXV011192248.1, read on the forward strand.
TGCAGTCGCCTTCAACCGTAAAATGTATTCAAAAAAATTAATTTTTTGATGATAACACAACTTAAAACATTGTTTTAGTTAGTTTGTTTAACATGGGAATTTAAAAAGAACCCCATTTCAGCAAATAGCAATCCTTGTTTTGTCCTTTTATAGCGTACTATTTCTTCTTGAACACGCTCTGGTGCATACATCTTTATAAGAAAGTAATAATAAATATTTCTCATTGAGTAGATTTACTCTAATATATCTTCCAGTACTTGCTTACAAAGAATTTACTTCATTGATGATATTTTGGAAGTAAGTTTTTAATGATATCGAATTTTACAAAACTTAAGAATTGTTAGTTAAGTCTAGTTCTATACTCAGATTTATAAAATCACGTATATCAGAGTTTAAGAGATTTTGTACATAAAAATATGCGTTGTGTTTCTTATTTTAATTGTAAGCTTTATAATCAGGACCAGTTTCTCAATCAGCAAACTCCGAAAGTTCATCAGAAATAGTTTTCATTTTGAGGTAAATATTCAAAAAGTTCATAAACTGCTTTCATTTGTGCTGAACCAAAATTATTTTACATTTAAATCTAAAATATTCTTAAAAATAGACCAAAAATTTCGTAAATAAGATATTTATACAGTATGGTACTTCATTATCGGAGAACTACCGTTAGAGTTATAATGGAGACAGCTCTCTTTTGCAGGCGGGTCGAAAAACTTTTGTATGATGAACTATGTCTTAAAATAATATCTGCAACTTGAGTACCAAGAATATTAACAACCAATAGGAGCATGTACGAAGATCGATAACGATTTTTATTAAATTTATGACAGCTGAATCTTGAATTTATCGCGTTGAGCTAGAATCAAAGCGTGAAGGTATGGAATGATGGCTTAAGGGTTTAGCGCTAACGCCAAAATTTCGAATCAATTCTTCTGCCAATAAAATCATGGCAAAGCTAATTTTACTATTCTTCCTTTGTTTTACTAGATACCCCCAGTTATTTGAAATTCCTTAATGTTGCATCCACCCCTCAAATTTATGTATCTGGACTTTTGATTTCGTGTTGTAACAGAAAATAAAAACAGTAAAAGTTAGAATAGGAGTTTTAAGGGTTAAAGAATTAAGGTTAAATGTGTACTCTTTATCAATAAATGTGTTTAATGAATTATTCCTCAATAAATTTTCAGGATTCAAATGCTAATAGAATATATGATTTTAAATTGGCCCATACTTACATACAATTAAATTAGTAAAACAGTATTTTAGATTTATGTTGCTTCAATCTTTGATTTAATGGATAAATATAACTAATTATTATGAGAAGATAAAAACCAGCATTTCTAGGATCATCTCTTATCGTAGAATTTATTTTATCTGACACAAGGTTATCGATACGAATTGGAACGTACCTACGTTAAACGACGTGTTTGAACGTCCTTCGACCTTATTGAAGTTTCCTAATTATTAGAATGAGCCTTTGTAAAGATTATAATATTTTGGATGCTCCCTAGAACCTAAAATCCTAAAATCAAATGATGTTAGTCTTGAAATCAATAATTGCAGGCATACCAATAAATCTTAAAATGAAAAACATGGTCGATATATTCTCGAAAATTATTTTTAAATATTGTATTTATTTCTAACATTTTATAAAACTATTTAAATTAAATCTAACAAATATTCGATAAGCAGGTTTTAACCATGTTGGTCGTGCCATCATCCTGGATAAGGAGACAGCAGACAGCAATCAGTGATCTCTCCACTGCACACGCCTTTCAAGAATTAGAATAAAGTGTTATGCTGGTGGTTCTCGATAAATGAATTCTAGATATAAAATTTGGGAATGAATGTAAGAAGAATGTGCTATTGAATCCGTTGTTTTCAAACAATACAATACGGAATTAAATCAATGAATAAAATTTAAAACAGTCCATCCAAACCATACACGAATGGAACGTTACAACCTATACTGTCTTTGTAAGCTTCTCTTGGAACTCGCACATGTTATTTCTACCGAACCTAACGGAAGCCCCTCACATCAATGTTTATTTCACAATGTGGAAAAGTCGTATTACGGTGATATAAAACTGCTTGCAGAAAATAAGGACGGAATTCTTGAAAATCGTTTTAAATTCGAGACAAACAAATGGTTCAAAGCGTTGTAATCTATAAGTGTGACGGTCCTTAACTTAAAACTTCACATTCCTTTTGAATTAATTATAAACAATTTATTTAAAATGTAGCTGCTTTATCTTATCAGTCTAAAATAAAAGAAATTGTTTCTAAATATTCTTAGAATGCCTAATTTTATAAAAGATTACCCAATAGTTTTGGATCTTAATTGAATTTCAATAATAATGAGATATTATTCGTGTATAACATATTATATAGGGTATCTTCAAATAATTATTATTATAAAAATAGATAGATTTACAAGCGTTTCTGCAAATTAGCATTAAATAATGGTAAAAAATCTAGGATCATGAAAAATGGTGCCAAATTGGCCAAACTTTACATGAAATTTATCAAAACCTAATTGCTATTTTTTACTTGATGCAGATCTTTGTCAGGTCGAAACAAACACAAAAGTAATTTTAGTTTTTGTGTTTTTCTGTACAAAATAAAGATAATTTTTCAGTTAATAGAAAGTAAGGACAACTATAAGCCTGAAAAATGTGGAAAACTTATATGACCTAATTTTTTCTTTGAATTTAAAAATACAGGGTGTCCGCGATATAAAACGCATTATTTAATACAAGTGTATCTAAGCCCTTTGTGAACATAAATCTGTATGCATTTTTAATCTAATGTAAAAAAAGTTTTCGTAAATTTTCGCGTAAAAGTCTATCATGGATACAGGATTGTAATATTCTTTACCACGAAACGTACTTAAAAACATAAATATTACTGTTTTTGTTGGCAAAGCATCATGTTACCTTTACTATTAGAGTACTTTTTCGAGTCAAAATCGCTAGCTGTTTTAGTAAGAAGTAGTCAAATGTATTTCTTTCAATCATCTAAGTTTGCTTGTATGTGGTAAAACACTATTGCATATTAATTATAATTATTCATGCATTAATTATTATAAACTTATTTGATAAATATCTTAAATTGACCTAAGTTTTATTTACATTAATTTGAACATAGTTTTTACTGAATATAAATTACAAAAATTTTAGTGAAATTCATTTATGGTTCAGATTCTTACCTATTTTCACAAAATTTCAATTATGCACGAGATAAGCGAATGCAAATATTAATAATATGAAGATATTTGTCAAAAAACTTAACGTGGTGTTAAAATAGCTTTGTAAAAGTAAATGTTATTTAAAAAAATGTGTCCGTATTCAACACTACAATATTCTATACATATTAAAAATGGTATCCATTAAGTAAAAGCCTTGTTTTTATATTAAAGATTTTATAAACTTGTACAATTGACACACACTGGAACAAAATAAAACTTTTTATTTTAAATTGTATTTAGTGGGTATCCTTAATAAGATATGGCATCATTCAGTAATGAAATCGTATGCGTCATACCGTTTGTTCGGCTTCGGCACTGATTGAAGATGCATAGTTGACCAGCCATTTCTTGTTTAATACAGTAGACAAAATTAAAAAGCAGGAGCGGCATGAAAACTTTAATTGCAAATATTTAGAAAATTATGCCATTTAGACACATAGTTTATAAGCGTTTTTTGTCGCGCATATTAATATGTGTCTGCTGTTAAGGTAATGTCTCTCATATCGCGGACACCTTGTATAACACGTTTTTGAAAGTTTTTAACGTGAGTTACTGTTATATTTTGCCAAAGTTGGGAAGCAGTGTTCGTAGAAAATAATAAATACCTTAAGTTGAAGTTATAAATTCTTTGTAGATTAAGTTTCAAAACATTAATATCTTTTTTGGGATCTGTACCAAATTATAAATATCAATCATAACTTGTTTAGAATAAATGCGTTTTGACTTTAAATTCTAGTATAATACTGCTGGAAGGTAAAGTTACCCCTATTAGATGTGAAAACCACAACTCCGCCTAACGTAATGATTTCAGAGAGCTTAAACGTAGAAACTCGGCTTGTAATTGTAACATTTATTTAATAAACTATTGTTGTAATCTAAAATAGCTTTAAATCTACACGTATAACTTGAATGGTTGCAGATGTTCTTCATATATGATGTAAGTAAATTAGTTGCTAGTTTCTAGTTAAATGTAAAATTAAGTCTAAGCTTTATTAAATGTAGCATTTCTTATGAATAATTTATTTATAATTATGTTAAGGTATTGCTTCATTTTTCTTATTTCTTTTGGTAGTTTCATTTTAATTTATTTTATCAATTGTATCTAAATAGATTTCTATTGTAATTACATTAAGTTTATTATATAGCAGTGCTTCTTTAGGACGATATTTTAAAAGTGTTGATTGTTAACTTTAACTGATATTAGTCAATGTTACACATAATTGCATAAATAAACTAATATTAAGTATAAAATATATAAATAAAGGAAATATCTTTGCTTAGTAAAAAGTAACACAATAAAATAATATAACAATTTGTAAAAATATGAGAAGTTCCTCGTATAATCAGAAATTGGGTCGATTAATTCATGATCATAATCTTCGTCTTAAAACACGATATAGGCACATTTAGTAACATTTTAGATTGTTCTAATGAATTAATAGGTTTAAAATAATGCCTTTAAAGTATTCATGACAGCGCACAATTAAAAATTATGAATTATGAATTATTATTATTATTATGTATGGTATGTACTGTCATGTACTTATTTTCAGATAATCGCAGATAAGCTAATTACTAAATGCCACAGAGGAAAATTTTATGCCGAAAATTAGTTTTGTTTATTCTTGGCTGTTTAAACACATACGTTTGGATGATCTATATTCTAACCGAGTGTACGCATTTTAATAATAATTAGGTTGTTTCATATAAGACAATTCAAGTAGTTGGCAGATTTAATTATCAAAACTTGGTCTTATATTAAATTTATCAAACAATGAATTATAATATAACAGGGGAAATTAATACAAAATTAGTTAACATACTATGATATAGAAGGAGCGCATAGATTAATTTTTTTTTATTATTGTTTACATTATCTAGTGATTTTCTATATTATAGCATAACTTGCAGATCCAAAATGTTTATAATCTGAACAATTCTATTTCAAATTGAGTAATTGAAAACGAAATAATTTTTATATTATACGTAATTTATATAATAATAACAAACACGTTGAAATATAAAGACGTGTGATATTTCTATGTAGGGAACTATACTATGAATGAATTTAAATTATTTTATATACAGTGTGTCCCCGGATGGACCTAACTATACTTGTAAACTTTTTTGTTTATCATTTTACCGAAAAAAGTCACTCATAAAAAGTTTTGCTTGTTTTAAAATGTCCTTAACCATACTTGAAATTTTGATATAACATACAGGGTGCAAGAAAAATCAGAAAACTTAAAATTATGT
>JAHWXV011193120.1:0-11556 GCA_024586415.1 Phrixothrix hirtus
ATATATATATATATATATATATATATATATATATATATATATATATATATATATATATAAGTGAATGAATAATAAAATCTCATGGGTAAACTACCAATATCATTTTTATATATAGAATTATAAACAAGGATTTTACAGGTTGAAACCAATTTTTAACAATAACTATTAATATTCAGAAACCCCCGCTTCGCGCTTTTAAAACAATTTACAGCATCAGCTTTCCCTTGGGAATGTTTATGGTTCTAAAAATAAACGTTAACCACCATCCCCCTTTTCCCCGCCAATCTAAAAGGTAAAACGACATCGAACAAGCGATTGAGATCATACTTCTCGATTGAAAGCATGCAATAGCGAGGCGTGGTGTTAATAAAGTAGTGAGGCCGCGTAAAAGTTCATTAAAGCAACTAATTAGTTACCCTTAAGGAATATCGAATGCCTGAATCGTGCTGAATTAGGCAGGTTGGCGCTGTAAGCGAAATTGGAAAAATTGGGTCAAATTTCATTATCCCCGGTTAAAGGTCTGACCACAGGGTTGTGGAACGTCTGGGAAAGTACCATCACGTACGTTTTATTCATGATGCACCGGAGGCGTTGGGAACTACTACCAAAAGTCACGTAATCAAACTCAAGTACAAGTAACAGTTTTTCGATAATTCCCTTCTTCCCCATAAGTCACTGTTTCACTGGGGAAATGTGGTAATCAATCCCCTTTCTCGGAACATAGTAATAAACCACGTAGAAGCTATAAAATTTGTTCTTGTGGCGTAAATTTAATCAACGAACCGAAAATATGTTTAATTTAGACAATTAGAGTAAATTAAGACTACTATTAGAAGGGGCCAGGATTTTGTTATTATTAATTAAGATAATCTTTAGAAATCAAACCCAGGGGTCCCCTATTTTCCAATTTTATTGCTTAAGCAATTGAGCATTTAAATGCTCTTGTATTGTTTGTACTATTCTATGTTTCCTTCATTATAAGCGATTTATTTAAAGTAGATGATCATATTATTTTGCCGTTATAAATAACATTAGTAATAATAAATATCCTTTTCTTACAGGGAAACGTTAGAAGTAAGTAAAACATTTTTAGCTTTGTCAGTCTAACTCAAACGGAATTGAAGCGCCTGCCCAGTGGCTTATGCTAAATAATCAACTCGTGACTATACCATAATCACAGTACATTCTTTCGGTCTTGAAATAGGACACTTTACCGTCCCATTTGCAAGTTGTAACCGTCAAAGCAATTAAGGTAAATTGGCACCCATAAATCACGACTTTCACCCGATTCCTTTGACGTTTACAAATCATTCCTGAATTTTTGCCAAATTAATTCCACTATAGACGGTGGTGGCCCGAGCAAGCTAGCTAATTCAGGAAAATTAACATCTTTAACAACCTCTGGGATGCAAGAAGCGTTCCAGTTCGGTATAACCTTACATCAAGGATACTTGAAGAATAGATGCTCTTTTGGTTATTAAGCGGTGCGTTAATATTTACAAAACGTTCATTTTCTTAAAAGTGTTTGATTTGCCGACAATACAATATTTACGAGAAATTGGATTTTTAATTCCCTTAATGTGCACTTCTAACATCATTATAATTAGGGTCCTAGCTTATTCCTAATTAATAAATTCGATCAACAAATTTCTAGAATAAGCAATGGCCAAAGTTTAATTCCAACAACCATTAAAAACTTTGACAAATTAAATGTACAATTATGAAATTGAAAGCATTTAATAATTTAAAAGAATAACAAATTATGCATTAAATAAAATGTTAATTAAACATTTAGTTTAATTAGTAATATGTAATTAAACAAACCAAATAAATGTTATTAAAAAATAACCCAAAATAACTGTAAATATTTGGATGCATAAAATAAAACGTAAATATTTCTCTATAAAAAGATAAAAGATCAAACGTCAATAATTTATCTGATAAGTCACCTGAAATTGCTATTGGTATAAAAATACAAACTTTATCTATATACAGATATCTAGTTGTAGAAATTAAAAATAATAGAAAACTACAGGCTGGGGCAGAGAAGTATCCCTAACTTTGAAGGTAAATAAAAACATAACAAAGAATATTAGAACAAAACTTTATTATGGCATCAGAAGGGTACGACTGGAAGTTAATTTTATTTAGTTTTAAATAACATATCATTCAAGTGATGCCCCTTATTATCAATGTACTGATATAGCCGGGTTTGGAAGTTATCTATTACTCTACGAAGCATCTGTTGCGTAATTCAACCAATTCCAAGGTGTATTGCATGCTTCGAAGCTTTTAGGGCCCTGCATCGATGTTTAAATACCTCACTTTTGAGGTATTCCCATAAAAAGTAGTCGCACGGAGTTAAATCGGGTGAGCGCGCCGACCATGCAATGTCATCATACCGAGAGATCAGGCGACCGGGTAAACTTTCCCTCAAAACAGCCAAAGAATTTCTTGCAGTATGGGCCCTGGCACCATCCTGCTGAAACGACACTTGTTCCAAATTTATCTGTTGAAGTTGGGGTTTAAGAAATTGTTGGATCACGGTTACATACCGCCCTAGAGTTCGGATGGTCCTCTGAGCCCCAACCTTTTCTTTCGCAACACTACCACATGCACGGAAATTTTCCACCCATAACAAAATGGATTTTCGGTCCGGAACAGCATTTCGAAGTGTAATTTGATAACGAGTACGCAGCGCACTCTGCACTACAACTATAGACTTGTTTTGGGTAAAATACGTCTCGACGGCAAAAGCGCGTTGCTCGTTCAACCAAGGCATATCTACAACTAAGGCGGCACTAATGGAAATTTCCAAGGACACAGCGTCAATCGAGCCTACCACCACTCCTCCAACACGTCCCCTCTATTCACAACACCATCTCGAAAGTAGAGATACTTCCCTGTCCCAACCTGTATAAAACATAAAAATCTTTGGTATACCCTAATGTTTAACCCTCGAAATTTACGTTAAATTTTGATTATATAATTATAGTCATAATACGAGTAATACTGATTATTTTTCAGTATAATACATACAGCTAAATTAGGAAGTAAAGACTCTTTGCTTCTTATATATCAAGTACCTCCTTTCCTTAAATAGAAATCGTAGGACTTGTTCCCAATTTAGTTTTATTGCCGACATACTCTTGAACGTTTTCTAGGTGTAAACTCCCAGTGGACCTTTCTAAAACTGGAAGGATGTATTGTTGTTATAGTATGCTCAATAATTAGTGAGTCCTCGTACGTCACTGGAGAGGCGCTTCAATCCCATTGAGTCACACTTAAAGTAAAAATGTTTTACATACTTAGATCTAACGTTTTCCTGTAAGAAACTATTATGTCCTACCACTAAAGTTATTTATAACAGTGAAATAATAAGACAGTCTGTTTTAAATAAATCTCTTATAATGAAAATAATACAGACAATGCAAAAGCATTTAAACCATCAATTGCCTAATAAATAAAATTTGCAAATTAAGGGACGCTGAATTTGATTTCTAAAGACTACCTTATTTAATAATAATAAAATACTGGCTCCTTCTAAGAGCGGCCTTAGTTTGCGGTAGTTATCTAAATTAAATATGTAATTTCGGTTCCTTAATTAAACGTCACATAACAAGAACAAATTGTTTAACTGCACTTGATTGAAGTAGTTCTCCCAGCGATTTATTACTACGTTACGAGACAGGGGATCGATTGTCGGATTCCTCAGTTAAACTCTGTGACTTACAGGGTGGAAGTAAATTATCGAAAAAAATATCACTTACTTGTATTTGCGTTGAATTAGTGACTTTTGCTAGCAGTACCCATGCCTCCGGCACTTCATGAATCAAGCGTCCGTAATAGTACTTTCCCAGACGTCTTACAGCCCTATGGCCAAAACCTGAACGGGGATGACAAAAATTTGACGCAGCTTTCCAATTTCGCATACAGCCCCAACCTGCCTAATCAATCACAATTCAGGCATTCGATAACCAATAAGGGTAACTAATTCGTTGTTTTCATGAATTCTTGCGCGATCTCACTACCTCTTAACGTCACGCTTCGCTATTGCGTGCTTTCAATCGAGGGGTTTGATCTCAACTGCCTGTTGGGTGCAGTTTTACGTTCAGATTGCCGAGAAAGGGGGGTCGGTGGTTAACGTTTATTTTTAGAAGCATAACATGATGGTGCACCTGCCCACTATTCAAGAGCAGTAAGCAACTTCTTAAACGATGCTTATTGAGACAAATGGATCGGTAGAAATGGCACTGTCAACTGGCTAGATCGTTCACAAGATCTAACTAAACTCGATTACTTTTTATGGGGATATGTAAAGGAAGCTGTATATTCGGTACCGCCTACTACTGTTGACAATATGCGTGAAAGAATAATAAATGCTTTCCAAAATGTGACACCAGAAGTGTCCAGAGGAAGTGTCCAAAGGAATTTCTTCGAAAGAATTAATTTGTGTTTGCTAGAAAATGGACAACATTTTGAACACCTACTATAACATTAAGGTTTTTCTTTTTCGCTTTTCTTTTCTTTTCTTACGAATAGTTTAATTTAGTATTACAATGTAACTAAATTTTATTAAATATTTCGAAAATAACTTAATATAGGTATAGGGAACGCCCATATGAATCAACGGAGAATTTAATTTTACATCTGATTATGAAACAATATATAGGGTGTTCTGTTTGAAAAAATTGAGAAAACTGTGTCTAAAGTTGTCTATCTTTCAAAATTAATTCTGAACATCCTGTACGCAATAATCCAACGCAGTTTGAATAGGAATATCTCCAAACCTTCAGTAACAGCTATCCACAGTAAAATTTGTTAAATTTCATATTTGTGTATGTGGTAATTTTTTGATGAAAGGACAACACTTATAGTTTATTTTATAAAAAATTTATATCTTTAAAACCACTAAGTGGATAGTACTAAGATTTATAATATGAATAACGATGATTAAAATTCATACTAAAAAGCAAAAATATATGGGGTGTTCTATTTAAAGAAATTAAACTCCACTGTGTCACCTTTTTCTAGAACACCCTGTATAATCAAAAATAATTTAAAAAGTGCCCATTTACCTCTAGAATACTTCGTGAACATTGAAAATCTCTACCTATAATAGCACCGGAGTTATGGAAGGCCAACGGACTAATGCCCCGCCCTGTATATAGGGTGTTCCCAAATGCATGATAAATGTTGCAGGTATTTTAGACGCGCTTATAAACTGTATTGAATGAGACGCTTCCGTATCCTAGACTCCTCGTCGCCAGATTTAAGTCCTTTGATCTCTTTATACCAAAGACTTTAATTTATCTAAGATCTGTTCGCGGCTTGGATCTTCGAGATATGAGATTATAAGTACTTTCGACCAAATAAAACAGAGTGTAGGATTTTTGAAAGAATACGATACTCAGAAGAAGAATTAGTGGATACATACAAAGTAATGAAAGGAATATTGAATATGTGAAAATTATCAATAACTTTTGTTTTATTTTTATCATATGCGATTTCTAATGAAATCTTATTTCAAACTAAACTTGTGATTATTTTATAAGCCATACGTCTGCTCACGTATGTTCGATAGGTCTTTTTTACACCTTTACGGCTAAGTAGGGCAGGTAGGGTTTGAGGTAATAAATGTGAGACACCCTGTATAATTAAATATTTGGTTAAATTTTGAACTATTGAGCAAATTTCAAATATAGCTTCTAAAAAATTCTGAAAGAATTAACAATCTTTTAGACCCAAATAAAATGTCTTATAGTTAAAAACACCTAAAAAAGCATCGGTAAAACCGAATAAAGCATGTGCGTAAACTTACAAACCCCTCTCCTTACAATTTGATAATTTTGAAGTAGTTTTGAATCCATCATTAATCTGTGCAATAAACTATGTGTAGAAGTCAAAAAGATGTTCCACCCCATTATTTTTTTGTTTTTCCAACTAAAACTTCGGGATGCGAAAATCTGTTGCCCTCTCGGCTTCAATTATTATAAGTATTTTTCCATGCCTTCTAGAATTTATCAGAATCTGGAGATATCCCAGCCTCTGGAAAAGAGTTTGTAACGTACCAAACCTTGCCTTGATACACACTCTACCATTTTCTTCCTTGTATGAAAAAAATACGTGTTTACATATTTTCTTCTGAAAACTATACCGATTTAACCCGAACTCTTTAGGTTAAGATTTTTATTACACTTAAACTTAACTATTTTTACTTTCTCTTACCTATATGAAATATGGATAGTAGAGAGAAAGTATTGTTTTCGTCCAAACACTTTACTCTTATCATTTTTTGGTTTTCCAAGATTTTTGCGAAATCGGTTCTAACGATTTCTTTATGTTTTATATTTAAATTTTTTATCTTATGCATAAGAGACATCAAGAATTTAGTTAAAATCTAATGGCCGGAAGTGCCACTTTATTCTTGCGATTTTTAAGTTTTTTGCGATTTTCTCGAAAAAAGCTACAAAATTTTCTTTAAGATGTACTACAGTTATTAGGTATTTAATGCACCTTTATGTGAACTTAGCAGTTTTTCTGAGAAAATGCGTTGAAGCATGTTATCATAGAAAATTTCTGGAGTTAAGCAGCATTTCGCCTGTCCAGTAACTGGGATGGGTGTCCGTTACAATTATCGTTACTAAAATAAACGAAATAATAATAATAATCATTTTTGGACACTATTTGCTTATCTATGTGCGTAAGAGAAAGTCGTGTGTTGTCTCACACCAGATTTTTAAATTTTTAAACCTATGCGGTATAAATTAAATTGTTTGAACAAATTTTCAATGTTCCACAGATACTCAAAGCAAATTCCGGATAAAATTTGAACATACCTCGTATAATAGTTAATTAATTAAAACGCTAGCCACCAACGCATTGGCTATATTTTAAATATTAATTGATTTAATAACTTTTGTAGAATTTAAATTTAAATTTTTATTGAGTTTATAATTTGTTACTTGTTTCTTTTATGTAATTTTCATATGTGTATATAAGGTTGTAATTAAAGCGTTTAGCAACTGATTTTGTTATAGGTTTTATGTAGAAACGCATCAGCTATTTATAATTATCTGTAGTAAGTATTTAATTCCCTTATTTGCTGCTGTTGGGAATTTCTGGTTTTGTTCCATCAGTGCTGTCGACATAAAATCAGTGATGCTGTAATTTTGATTGTTTTCCAATTTAGTACTAGGTGGTTACTTGAAAATTTTTATCTCTAATGGGGTAAATCCGCACCGTTCTCGTTGGCGCTTGCTGGCAATCGATTATCCCCTGCGGTTCTTACGATGTTCATCATATTTGTCTCACATAATCACATGTCAGTGTTCGTTTTTCTTTAACGTTTGAATGCACGTGTGAGAAATATTCGACGAAATCCGCTTAAACAGCGACAAAGTAGCAATTATGTACTTTATATTGCATCCCTTTAGATCATAAATACACGGCCGTTGCTTCTCTCTGCCATACCCACAACTTTTTAGCTTCCCTAACACAGCTAAGGAGCTGTCATTTTCAATCCGTAATAGATATTGAACTCAAATCTTAAGAACAATGGAAAAAAGATAACAGTCAAATTTTAGCACAGCACGTTTTCTCTTTATTCGAATAGTCTCGGAGCTTTTTGATAGCACCGCGTATTAATTTTTCATTTATCACTTTTTGCTTAATTTTACGGCGTAAATGTATCAGGTAATTTAATTATAAAACCACTTGCAGTAAGCGTATATTATTCACATATGTTAACTAATTAAGGTTCTAAATTCACAATTACTTTCAGGACAACATATATGCGCTGTTTCTAAATCTTTAATGTTAAAATAATGGAAACGGAAATTCTCGGATATAGAATTTTCTATCACCATTGCGTATTCTACGTATAAGCAGCTTAAAGGCTGTTTTACAAGGGTTTTGTATTTTCATAGTAAAAGTTGGAGTTTTTAAAGGATTTGAGAAATTCCATATCAAAAAGTTTATCTACAAGCTTTGTTGTTTTTTTTATTAAATAAGTTTGAATAACACAGTCAACAAAATTCTACCAAAAAAATATTTTAAAATTTGTGGTTTTCTCTAAAGCTTAGGGGTTATAAACTTTTCATGTTTTAATTACTAAATCCTAGGTTTCTTCACATAGCAAAGGAGGAATTTGTGTGATACAAGATTTTAGAAATAACATAACTGTTAAAAACTTTTACAGTATAGTCCTTTCTCTGTCTATTTACTCCCGCAATAGAATTTGGTTTCTCTCAGAAAAACATTGTAAATTCATTGCTTTTAAATTTGTAAGCCATTTTAACTTTAACAACCTACACGGACTTAATTTTTTGATACGTGGAATTCCTTTTTAATGGCCACTTTTATCGTGGAACCCTTGGTTTGTTTCAATGTTTTTTAATGCAACATGCAAAACACGTAAGTTTCGCGGAACCTCTGGTGATCTCCGCCGAACCCCAGGAATACAGTTAGTAACGATGTTATGGAGGCTGTAAAAATTAAAATCTTACATAGAACCAACTTTGAAGTGAGAGTTTTACGTTGTGAGTCGAAATAATATCTTAAATTATTCACTGTGAATGGTCTCTTGGCAGTCACATTTACACTGTGAACGACATCCTTGGCTTTGACATTGAATAAAAAACTTGTAGTTATTTAAAATATTGGTTACGAGTAGCCCCTGGCTATTTGTTGAATTTTGAATTACCTTCAGTTGATTTAAATTCGTTTAAGTAAAATCTTACAGTTTAAATTAAAATCTTATTTATGATACGCTTATGGGTGTGCATCCTATATGTAGCCAATCAAAATATACAAAATAAAAGTATTAACTTAGCAAAAATTTCGATAGAAATTGAACCTGATACATACCTTAAAACTATCATTTCAAACGAAATGTCAAAAATTCCAATGGATTAGGTTCCTGCTTAAAATTTTGTTCAAGGTCAAATGTCACAAAACGGTTTTTCCCAAATATCTCTTAAATAGTAGGTTTTATCGTAAAAATACTTTTTCTCAAATCTATAGATCAAACAATTTTCTATAAAAAGAGTCTAAAATTCCTGCAAAATTTATCATTTATTTGGGGACACCCGGTATATATAAGTGAATTAATAAAATCTAATTGATAAACTACCAGTATCATTTTTATATTTGTATTTATAAACGAGAATTTTAAAGTTTGTAAACCCATTTTTAAGAACATCTAGTAATATTCAAAAATTCCCAGTTCACGCTTTGTAAAATATATTTCTTAAAAAAAATGCAATATCAGCTTTCCCAGGAGAATGTTTACGATTCTAAAAATAAATGTTAACCACCGATCTCCCTTACCCCGTAAGCTCAAGGAGAAACTTCTTTTAACAATCAGTTGAGAGCTAAATACCGTAAAGTCAGTGTGCGTTTCCGTTCTTCGAATGTGCCAGTGCACTTAATAGGGTTAACGCCTTAGTTCATAATTGTTTAACGTTTTATCGAAACACTGAATTCGTGGGAATTCATTATTCAATGTCTTTCGGCGGATTTTGTGGGATCTAGTTCATCTTTCACCCATGTCCTGCCAAGGATTAAGGACGAGGTCGTGATGTACGCTACACGTACGATGTCATCTTGAACCTAGACTTTGATACCGCTACGTTGCCGTCGCATCCGGAAACGTCAGACTTCCTTCAACACGTAAGTAATGTTTTAATATAAACTTACCGTCAAATAGTGATCCGATAAAACTCACCTTCCACTCACTTGTTTATTTCCTACTGGAACAATTCGTTCGATCAAATCATAAGCAAAAGGTGATTGAAGTAACATATAGAAATAACAAGCTGACTTCTGTTTTTGTTTATTGAAATACGGCATTTACAGAAGGGTCGATTGTATTACCTAAGTTAGTATCAATTGTAATTAATATGAATTAAAGGTATTCCCTAACATAATTATAGAATACAAGTTCTTTAACCTAGTTTCCGTTTTTTTTTGAACGAGAGCAATGTAATTCGTATAACTGTACACCTTTGTCTTTCTTTGGTTATTATTATATCGAGTATTTAAAGTATAGCTTCATTTATTTTGAAATTATAGACACCTATAAATTTATTAACAGATACTTCCTTCCAGGGAAATAGTTTAAGTTAAGTAGGTAACATATTGTAGAGTACCCACCTAACGTGACCTGATCGAAACAGTAATCCAGTGACGTACATCAAATAAGTAATTAACTAGTAAGTATGCCGTGGTAAAATTATAATCTATCGGTTTTGGGAAGAGGATTCTTTGTCGTCTAATTCCATTAAGACATCCAACCGTTGAGACGTAAAGGTAAAGTGGCGCCCATAAATTACGATTTTTGCCTGAATTTTAGGCAAATTAATTTCATCATATTCGTAGGACCTCCATTGTTGTGGCCGGAGTAACTAGCTAATTCAGGAAAAACTAACATCTTTAACAACCTCTGGGGCGCAAAACGCGTTCCATCCCGTTATAACTTTTTGCCCTACAAATAATCGTTGGTTAGATTTCAGAATTTCAAAGTTGTAAAGACTGACAAGCTCTCTTTCACGGCATGTATACGACATTATACAACTTCATCTTCTAATATCTTTTGATCGATTTATGACTGTTCCAACAAGCAATTCTTTGCTAATACTAATAACAAGCGTCGGTTTATTTTAATGTTATGCAAAAAATTAATAAATGCTAATATTTTTGTAAAACAAGCTGAAAATGACACCAATGTTCTCATATTTTAAACTACTATAGAACAGTTTAATACAAATACAACATTATTGCTGAGTGTATCAACCCCTACCGATCGAATAATTTACTTTTTAAAACAAGAATGTATTCATCACAAAGCTTGACCTCATGTCCTAAATGTAAAGCTTGTACCTAATTTTTGCATGTGATAACTGGTTGCAACATTACGTTATTGGTTTTCAAAAGAGGTTGTAAGAGCGTCTGAAAATCTTACGACTTTTGTCGTTCATTTGGAAACACCCGGTATATACTTCCGCGTAGTATTAACAAAATCCAATTGATAAAGTACCAATATTAGTTTTACATCAAAATCGATTTGTAAATTTATAAATAATATATGTCCCCGAGTGTGTCAGTGCATTACGTATACTTCCTAATGGCGGCACGGGCAACTTCGTGCTGGCTTGCAGAGTAATCCGTTCATGATAGGGAGCTTAGCCTGTATAGAATATTGTTAGGCATGCCTGGGGTAATGCTGGGATTATGGCAGCGCTTGTAGCACGTAGGTTAAATATGTCAACATTGACAAGTATGGTGTCGATTTTGTAAGTAGGGAATGCTACATCGGCATAGGGTACGATCTAGCCTAGCAACCAGGTCTACCTTTATAAATATTGCTACTAAGAACACAAGAAAAGCCTCGCACAATCAAAGCCATGGTGGGCGGCTGAGATTGAATAAGATTGGCCCACCTTGGAATAAACGCTAGAAAATGGAATAGAAAGTGGGAACGTGGAACGTAAGAGGGATGTATGGAAAGGAACATGAGATTTTGAGTGAAATGAGAGAGAGAATGTTAGATGTGCT
>JAHWXV011193188.1:0-10603 GCA_024586415.1 Phrixothrix hirtus
ATATATATATATATATATATATATATATATATATATATATATATATATATATATATATATATAAGTAACTTTTGACGATAAAATTATCTATACAAACTATCACTGTACTTCTTTACACTTAATCGGTTGTTACTTTATGGACGCGCCTCGTACATACACAGAGGTGAGCTTCATAATAGTATTAATAAAATTATACAGTAACTTTGAGACGTATAATGTAGAAGAGTTTCTTACTAAATTAAACGAATAAAAAATATTGTTTAAGGCCCTTACAATTTTGTATTTGCATAATTTAAATGTCTATAAAAGCTTTATCGTTCTAAAAATACCAGCAGCCATCAAGTTTATTAATTTATTAAGCAATCATTATATTTCCTCGCAATCTTTGCTACTATTTCTAATTAACGTTACTTACTCATTGATATACATAAATTATAAATAGAGTTAGATCAGTGTTTTTCTTAAATACTTTCCTGAAAATTAAAGCGAATATAACGGTTAATACAATAAAGGTACAAAGGAGATGAAAATGTTGATAATAAATAGTCTAATTATTGACCGTATTCACTCTTAGGCATACGGATATAGTAATCCCCCGAGCAAAATGCACCACGCAAGATATAAACTTATTCAAACATACATTTTCTATGCACAGATATGTACATAGTACAACGTTCCTTTGTCTGTAAATTATATTTTATATGTGCCATGACTATTTATATTCTGTTGATATACATAATATCTTTAAATTATTTTGTTACACACGTAAGTTAACTTGGATGTTACGTTAGTGCTTTAAAATCTGGTTTAATGATTATTTTATACAAAATATTCTATCTGGAACCCTAAATGTTGATTTATACACCTAGCATTTTAATTTCATTAATTAATTAAAATATATCAAGCAAAATATGAAATACAATTTCAGCCGTCTGCTTTGTAAAACAACAGCAAATATGTACAAAACAATAAAGCTTTGAAAACAAAATTATTACTCAAAGCCACATTCTGAAACAAAACATCCCTAGGTAATATATGTATGTGCCTATAGATACCCATTATAATTTTTTAAAAATAGAGTTAAAATTAGTGTCTGTCTATATGCTAATATATTTAACTTTCATACTTTCAAAATTCAAAATATTTTCAAATACTAATATTTTAATATGTATTTTAAATTGTATATAATGCATTGTATAATTTACACTCCCAGGACTGAAACAACCATTTAGTCACTTCTTTCTTCATATTGCGGAAAGCGTCACTATAACGCTTCGTAAATAAAATTTAAATGGCATTTGCCGTGAAGCATACATTGATAAAATAAATGAACTTTCTTCGACTATTTCGATTTCAAATTTTTTGAAAGTGCAAAATATAATGTATATACCTCAGAACCAAATGCTTTTTAATCCCTTGAGAAATAAACTTTCTCTCTTGGAATTAAAAGAGGCACTTTAGTACCTTAGTGTATGTATAATATATTATTTTATACCAAGGGACGAAAGTGCCTCTTTTAATCCCGATAGAGAAAGTTTATTTCTCAAGCGACGGCTTGACATTGATAGTTTATTCGATGTATCATGGCATGCTTCGCGGCAAATTCTACTTACATTTTATTTGGGAAGCGCTATAGTAACGCTTTCAACAATATATAATTTTAATTGGTTAAATTTTTTATTACCATGGATTTACTTTGTTTGTATGGGATTTAAAGGACTAAAGTAAAATTTTAATCCCTTGAGATTAAAAGTGTTGCCTTAGTCATGGAAATAAGTAACGATATGTAGCGTTTTCATCTCAGAAGTGCAAAATATACTTACAAGGAAACATTCCCAAGTGTCTCCTTACGATTTTGATAAAATTTGGATATGTTGTGGACAATTAGGTAAAGTATAACAGATCCATATTTTTTTAACTCCGCTAATTAGGTTTAAGGGGCAAAGATAGCCCCTAAAGTTGGAGCTGTTTTGAACTCCATTGAGAGTTCCACATAAAAAGAGCAGATCGATTTTAATGAAACAAACTTTAAAATATTGTCCATTATGAGCAACAAAAAGAAATTACGATCATTTTCATCCTGATATCTTACTGTGATGGTGAAAATCGCCCCTGAGAATAATTAAAAGTGGCAAATGTACGTTTAATTACAAAGGATTCCTTTTGAAGAAATATAACGGGACAAAGACGTTTTGCGTCCCTAAGGGAGCAAATGAGTTATATC
Source organism: Phrixothrix hirtus (assembly GCA_024586415.1). Classification (NCBI taxonomy): domain Eukaryota; kingdom Metazoa; phylum Arthropoda; class Insecta; order Coleoptera; family Phengodidae; genus Phrixothrix; species Phrixothrix hirtus. Next base: position 2,225 of record JAHWXV011193188.1, read on the forward strand.
CTGAACTTGCAGTGTTACCCCGGCAGACAGTAGAGATGGGAGGTTCAAAATTAGCTATCAAACTAACGGGACTGCGTTCAAAAATGTCGTTATAGCAGTAAAACAAGGGGAAAGTCGTATTTGAGGGCGCCACTTCGTTTGGAGACGTTATGTTTTATCAAGGGAGAAGTGAAGAACGAAGACTACGCCTCGAAATCGTTTTACGGGAAAACAGTGATATACTTACTATGTAGATGGTGAATTATACGCCACTAGGTATATACTTCGATCAGGCCAATCGTAGACTCACAATTATAATACTTACTTACCTTAAAGTATTTCTTGGTAATTCGTTCTTATTGCTATGAAATAATAAGATCTGAATTGGATATGACACTATAATGAATAAGATGTAATAAGAAAAGTACACTTCGTTAAACTCAAATCAATAAATTTCAAAATAGGTATATGTAACAGTAATTCAAAACATATTTTTAACTATAACTAAATTAAGGGACCCTTGGGTTTCTAATATTTATATTTACACTAAATTGAACAATAAACTCGGTCTTTAAATTTTGGCGTTTACTTAACTTAATAATTGAACTTTCTGAAAATTCGGTGTACTATTTACAAGATTATCTCAAATGTCTATTTTTAACTTGACCGAAGTACTTGCTCTGGTGGGTTGTTATCGCATCCCAAATAAAGGCTTCGAAGATTGCGTGATGTTAAAGTCAAAGTAGAAGAACGTTACTTGCTTGTGTTCTGAGGACTCTAAAGCTTCCAAAAAGAGTGGGGAACATTGCCGCCTTTGGTTCCCTATTGTGTCGTACCTTAATTGTACTGCACAGTTCGATCCTAAACCCTTGTACCGGATACGAAAAGATGATAATTGACCCAATTACAATCCACCTTTGGGCGCCGAATTTCTCAAAGGTTCTGTTATTTACGAAACATAAACTTGGGTAACTCTTCTGACCCGGAATTTAAATTGAATCTTGACACCGCCCCTTTAAAGTACGCATGTAGTCAGATACACAAACAAGGAAGAGTTGTTTACTCCATTAACCTCTAGCTTTGACTAACTCAGAAGCACTTCTTTCGGAACGCGGGGAGAAAGTGGGAATTGTTAGTAACTATTTTTAGAAATACTCGCGTCCCGAAGGTTATTGCATGTCTATGCCTTTGCCAACGTAATAGTTTTTAAAATACTCTTGTTATATTGTATTATATGAAAATCCCAATTAATATTTATTTTAAATAAATAAAGAATTTAAAACGTTATTTTCAATTGAATGAATAATAATTCTGCATGTTATATAGTTTCTGAATAAACACTAATTTAAATAACTCTACATCTATAATTTTATTGAGAATAAAAGACTTTGAGCACAAACCAATCCATCACCTTTACTTATCATTCTCAATTTAGAGCATAGGTGTACATGAATTTAGTATTTTAGTGGAAGCTAAAACAATATCGAGTTTTCACGTATTGCTGAAAAATCGTTGTAAATGGTGATGCTGCAACCCTTCTCCTATATTACGACTTTAAATATATTTTAATGCCGCCTGTTTTATAAAAATCGCTCCAATATACGTCTACTGCACTCCGAGATAAGAGAGGTCAGTGTTCAGTAAACGTAAAATAAGCTTTTCCCTTTGATTAACTGTCATTTTGACAGTTATACGATTTTTGTAAAAAGAAAATTGTATAATGGTAAAGATTAGCAGAGCAACATTTTGCTACTATTACACCGTAGTAAAGAAACGTAGTATGTGCTAAAGTTAAAAATATAGAAACATAATATATCGAACAGGAAGTTTTTATGGACATTGTAACTGAGCTATTGATTATTCAAACCACAAGTTAGAGTGATGCTAGTAATAGTGAAGTGGAATTTAAAGATGCTTCGGATGAGAATTAATCTTTTTCGGAACGAATAACCCTAGAATGTCAATATTCTGCTTCTAATTTTACTTAGTCATTTAAAACTTACAATAACGGTACATTATTGTAGAATGTAATCGTCTTTTAATAACTTGTTTCTTATGTCACACGCTGTTTTTGTTTTTACAAAAATACAACAACCTTTCTAAAAGTAATTCAATGTAGTTTTTGTAACAATTTATTGAATAAAACCTAAATGGTTGCTCGTTTATTATGCATAATTTTCATTATCAATGTCTTTCTGTCTTGAGTGTACTTCAAGTTGCTAACCCGAAAAGAACCACGAAGAAAGGCGTATTAAACCGAAGCTGTGGCTCGTTTTTCCTTAGGTTACGCTGGACCAACTGTAATCGGTGAATGGTATAATAAAAACACAAAAACAGATTTCACATTGGAAATACTTTTATTGACCTTCGAAGTAGTCGCCACCAGGCACAATACACTTTTGACAAAGTTCGTATAACTTCTGGAAACTTTCGGAAAACTCTTGTTTTGGAATCGCGTTTAGAAGTGCTCTCGCACGTTCTTGAACCTTCTGGATGTACGCAAACTGTGATCCTTTCAAGGTCTCCTTAAGATGAGGGAACAGAACAGAAGGCAGCAGAAGCAAGATCTGGAGAGCAAGGCGAGTGTTCCAAGACCGTCACGCCACGCTGAGTCCAAAATTGGAGTACAATGATGCACGGATGCGATGAAGCATTGTCGTGCAATAACATATACTTTCCGGTTTGAATTATCTGGGACCTAACGCGCCGGATGCGCTGCAACAAACGTTTGGGAACCTACAAGTAGAATACGGCATTCACCGTTTGATCAGCAGAGACAAATTCCTTATGGATGATTCCCTCTTTATCAAAAAATGCGATCAACATGGTCTTCACCTTGGACTTTTGGATGCAGCTCTTTGTTTGTCGTGAGGAAGAAGGTGACCGCCATTCCATTGTCTTTTCGTTTCTGGGTCGTATTGGTATCACCAGATAATGGAAGATAATGGAACCCAGAAAGAACGGATCTTGGTCATACATGGTGATGAAATCGCCACTGGTTCCAAAACGTCTTACTTTTTGCGCAACTGTTAGGACGTGCGCCACAAATCGTGAACAAATCTTGCGCTTACCCAAATCTTCATGAATGATGGCTCACATTGCGTCTTTGATGATGTCCACTTCTGCTGCTATTAATCGCAAAGACAATCGCTGATCTTTTGCTAGTAACACTCACACACGTTCAATGTTTTCAGTTGTCCTGTGTGTGAATGGCCGACCCGAACGCAGTTCGTCCTTCACCGATTCCTTGCCAGCGCAAAAGTGTGCAAAAATTGTACACACATTTTCTACTCACAGTATCCTGCCCGTAAACTTGCACCAACATTTCATGTTGCCTTTTTACGCAATTTGAAATAGAACTTAATGTTGTGTCGTTGCTCCATAGCTTTTCGACGCATACTGTTCGAAACACTCTATTGAAATGACTGCAGCACTATAAGGAGCCTCGCACGATCCCAGACAGAGGACAGGTCCAACATGCCCAGGCATGCCTACGCATGCGCGTGACCTTGTTTCAAGCATTGAATACCGATGTATTAGGCCATTCACCGAATTCATTAGACACACCTCGTATATTAACATTGTCCTATTCAAAACCAATAAATGGTTGTCATTAAATGAGATCTTATTAGATATTACATACACCAGGGTTATTTAAAAATCTATTCCTAAAGTCTTAGTGTTACAATATTTAAATATTTTGTTGTGGTCAAGTCAATCTTAAGAGATCCTTTGAAAAAGTCACATATCCAGTAACACCCTGTTTAAGTAAGTACACCCACTTTTAAAAGATACCAAATTATGTTTTACTCATTTTCCCTTAAACAGTTGAATAAAATCATCTCTATGATTTAAAAGTTTTCGACGAGAGAAACTAAATCCGTTTAAATGCATAAAGGAAAATAAAAAACAAAGTTGAGAAGTTTTATAACTTCATCTATTATGAAAATACATAGAGTAGAAAAGATTTGCAGATTGAGTGTCCAATTCATTATGTGACTCGTTTAAGTTATATTCAAAGAACTTTCAAGAGCAATTTAAATTAAATTAACATATTTTGAACGCATTTCTGATACATCGTATTAGTAAACTTTACACTACAAATTTATGTGTATTTTTATTTTTAGCTATCTTACATAGCCAAACGTAAAAATGGTTATTTAATAAACTTAAAAGTAAATATGTGTCACACAGACATTCTTCAACTTCTAAAAGTAACATGCTATTTTATATTATTTTTTGAAAATAATCTTGCTCGAACGTCATCGTATTATAATTATATCAATTCATTAATCCTACATACGTTTATAGTTCTGAAGTATTCTAGTATTGCAATTATAGTGCACGTCTTCTCATTTAATTTGTTTTAGGTAATTTCAATTAATTAGTAAGCATCCCGTATGTATTTAGGAGTCTTGATTTTAATTCATTTATTACTTCTGTTTAAGAAATTGAAATTAATGTTTATTATTGAAAACAAATAATAATATTTTAGCAAAGAGTATTCTTTGGTTTTACTTACATTTTCTGTAACTAAGAGGACATTTTGTAGTACATTGAAAAACTACACGCTTAATACCTGTAACTCTTATAAAATAGACATGTTATCTATTGATACAAATTGCTTAAGATAGAAGTTTTCTAAATAAATAAAACAGTAAATTAAAAAGGCATATACTTCTATAAGTAGGTGAAAATGAATATCGCACTGGGGAAAAGCTCTTGTATTAAAATATACGGGGATTCTTAAGATCTACGTTAAGCAGAAAAAATTTTCACATGCAAGTGCTCACTTGCTCACTTGTAGTATTTAAAATAAAATATTATTTCGTTATAGAGTAAATCTTCCACTGCTAATTTTCGGTGGAATGCACAAAGTTTGTATACGAAAACATTCGTTAAAAATATTTTTAGTTGTAATGGGAAGAAAAGAGATAGAATTAATGTTTTTCGGTCATAGATTACATCACCAATCGTGGTGGATAAAAAGACTACTCATGAATCCTTTATAAAGGGACGAAAGATGTCTTAGGCATCTGGTGGTGGAGGGTAATGCTGTATTTGGTAACGAATCATCTCATTGCTCCGACAGCGACAGTGAAGAGGGTAGGGGGGTTACAGTATTTGTTCGTAAGAATTAAGCTAGGAATTCAGGACGGCTTTCAAGAGACAAAATTGGGCAAAGGTCGTGATTATGGGTGCCACCTTATCTTTTTGTCGAAAACAGAAGTCCGAATTACTGGAGTCTAAAGGACAAGGATGTTTAACTATAACAGTAAATGCATTGTTTGTACTCGCAATACTTACAAGGAACTTGATTTCTCATACGCCACTGGAGAAGTCCTCCTATAATCGTAGTGTTAGACTTACAACGTATGAGCGTTCCTCAAATACTTAAATCTATTATTTTTCTGTAAAAAAGTTATTATTATAACGTATTACTGAAATTATGAAAAATTCTGAAATAATTACACCATCAGATTTGAACTAGACGGTTATAATAAAACAATATGACTTATACATACAATTAGAACACATTTAGGTAAACAATTAATTACTAACTAACAAATCGATTAAAAGCAATAGAGAAAAAGAAGAGATCCCCAATTTACTTAAGTAAAATCTACTTAACAATTAACAAGATATTGACCCCTGGAATTAAAGGTGGTCCAAAATAGCAATAATTAACTATATTAACTGTTTATTCTTATTTTAAATTTAAAAGAGTTCAGACAATTAAATAACAAAATGTGTAACTGAGACTTAACGGTAGTAACTTCCCCAATGGTTATTTCGATTATCAGAAAATATTGGGGTTAAGGGTTGGATTCCTCTTAATAAACTTGTGGGTTTGTGAAGTCGAATGGGCATTAATAACAGACAAATGGCTACTTACATGTGATTACTGAGATTCATGAGTTTAATAGCGAGGTTCAATGACTGCCTTAGTTTCCTATATAATATACCTGGTGTATTTTCCCAAACGTCCGAAGACCCCTTTGGCCTATTTAAACGAGGATTATGAATATTTGACCCAATTCCTATTTGATTAGCTAGAAGCGCTAATTAGCCTGATTCTCTACTGTTGGTGGTCAATACGGGTAACTAATTCGTATTCGTAAATTCGGAAACGGCAATGTCACTCCGCGCTACTACGTATATACACTTGAGAGTTCCGGGCCCAATTAAAATTACTGCTGTATTTCTTTGCCTTGAAATTTCCGGAAAAGGGGGGTTTGGTGATTGCCAGTTATTTATAGAAACAAACATGGATTTGTAAAAAGCTGAAGTTGTAAATTGTTTCTATATTCGTAAACCAGGGGTTTTCAAAAGTTCTTTATTATAAACGAGGTTTATAATAACCTGTAAAATCCTTATTTGTAAATTTTGATATCAAATGAATACGGGTATTTTACACATTTGATTATGTTATTGATTCTCTTATATACAGGGTGTTTCCAAATTACGCCCGATCCTGTTTGTGACAGTCTGCTGTATTGGAAGAGGAAATGACTTACCGGCTCTGCATATAATATGTAGTTCTTGTTATATTTACCGCCATGAATAGGTACATATCAGTCATCAATACTTGCAGAAATGCCGATAAGTCGGTTGTTCAAAATTTGTGAAGTATTGAATATGGTACGTACAGAAAAAGAGGTGCTGACATGGCAAGTAGTCCAGCGTTTAAAACTGCACCGACGAATAAATACGTGTATCTGTGCAAATGGAGAGCATTTTAAACATTTCCTTTAACGATACGTCTTCATTCACAGGTAATATCTTCAAATTATTACTACAAGAACATTTTTACTTCATTCCTAGTAAAACAAACCGATTAGTGTGCAGTAATATTATATTAAATAAATAAACAAAGTTTTCTGTATTGGAAATAGAACACTAGTTAGGTTGGTCAGCACAAGACCGGATTTGTGATTAATTGTTACGTGACAATTTGATATTTTTTTAACTAGATTAAGATTTGTTACAGATTTGTATTCACTAAGGGCCCGTGTAAAAATGTGTTAAATAATATACCTCTGACATCCTGGACACCCCGTATTGAGTCAAGAGTGTACTACTGTTAAGAAAATTATTAGTTTTTAGTTTATAAAAAAATGTATAGGAAAAAGGCGTTCTAATAATAAAATATGTCTAAATACAAAATTATAACATTTTTATTTTTAATACAAAGTTTAGAAAAAAATAAAACAATGCCTAGCTCTGTACTTCTTGAAAACTCAGAGTAAGCTTTGCCTGTTGCATTCTCTGGAATACCGATAGTACGAGGGCTATCCAGAAAGTCGATTAAGTTTTCGTGTATAGCCGATTTGAGCGTGCGCAGCGCGTCCTTTGGCTCAGTCAGCATCCAGCCGTGTTAGCACGAGGTTTGTGTCTTTCCCCGTTACTTCACAGTAACAATTTGAAATGTGTGCCGCAATAGAAAATCTCGCGAGTTGTGAGGTGCGATCTGTAATAAGGTTTCTGTTAGCGAAAAACTGTAAACCTATTGAAATTTATCGACAACTGTGTGAGGTGTACGGGAACAACGTTATCTCTGAAGGTAACGTGCGTCAATGGTGCATTAGGTTTTAAAATGGCCGAACTAATGTACACGACGAAGAGCGAAGTGAACGACCAAGCATCGTGACTGATGAAATTGTTGCAAAAGTTGATGGAAAGGTTAGATAAAACCGCCTATTCACAGTACCAGAGCTTCCACTCAGTTTTCCACAAATTTCACGCAGCTTGTTGCATGAAATTGTTTCTGAGAAACTGGGATACCACAAATTTTGTCAAAGATGGGTCCCAAAACTCCTAACAGAAAATCACAAAAATCAGCGTATGGTAGCGTCATTAACATTTCTGAACTCTTACAAAAAATATGGCGACTCATTACTGGATCGGATCGTAATGGGAGATGAGACGTGGATCAAACATGTGAACTGCGAGACCAAATCGCAGTCTATGGAGTGGGGGCACACAAATTCCCCAAAAAAGCCGAGAAAATGTATGCAAACATTATCTGCAAGAAAAATTATGCCAGCCGTTTTTTAGGAAAGGAAAGGCGTGCTTCTTATTGATTTCTTTGAACGTGGAACAACAATAAACTCTGAGAGTTATTGCCAAACTTTGCAAAATTTAAGAAGAGCGATTCAGAAAAGCGTAGAGGAAAGTTGAGTTCAAAAACTTTGTTTTTTCATGATAACGCCCGACCACACACGGCAAATCGCACCCGACAAGTCCTTGAAGATTTTCAGTGGGAGGTTTTCCTCATCCACCATACATCCCGGACTTTACACCCAGCGACTTCCACCTCTTCCCAAAGATGAAGTTGTGGCTCGCAACGCAGCGCTTTGATGACGATGAGGAACTGAGGGAGGGCGTGACTAATTGGTT
>JAHWXV011194217.1:0-13860 GCA_024586415.1 Phrixothrix hirtus
TTCAGTGCTTGATTCAGTATTCAATGTTGCCAGCCGTCGATGGTGTTCGCTTGTAGTTGGTTTGGTTTCGGAACCCTGGATGGACGGGTTCCCCTTGGTCACGGTCTCGGTGTTGTCCCGAAGATGGTGGGTTGGGAATTCCTAGAGAAGAAGATCTCTCTGTACCTTACGGGCCGTTGATGGCTTTTTGGAGGATGTTCGGAAGCATCTGTGCCAGGAGTTTCTCAAGCACCCTCTTAATTGTCTGTGACAAGGAATCCGTGTTTGGATCCGGCGTTACGTGTTGGTCTTGAGATCTCGCCATCGCGGCGTAGGACGTGCCCTAAATTGTCTCAGAATGATTCGCATAGACTTACTTTTCAAAAAACCCCAGAGAAAATAATCCAAACAAGCTAAATGTCAACTTCTTGGCGGCCAGTTATGGTCTCCAAAACGAGAAATCACACGACCTGGAAACTTGGTTTGCAACAACGCCATTGTTTCACGTGCCGTGTGAGAGGTGGCGCTATCCTGTTGAAACTACATCTCATTTAAGTCCATTCCATCTAATACTTGCCAAAAAAAGTCTCTCGACATGGCCCAGTAGCTATTGTCGTCGACAGTCAAGGCGGCATCTTCACCATTTTTAAAAAAGTAGGGTCCGATTATCCCTCCTGCTCACATGGCACATCAAACTTTTGAGGATGTACTGGAAGTTCTTGAAAGGCATGTGGATTTTCGTCTCCCCAGATCCGAGGATTCTGCTTGCCAACGAAGCCGTTTAGATGGAAATGAGCCTCATCACTAAAGATGATTTTGTTGTGGAATTCATCGTCAGTTTGCAGTTGTTCCAAGACCCAGTTGGAAAAGTTTCTCCGCTGTCTGTGATCGCTGGGCTGAAGCTGTTGAGTGAGCTGGATCTTGTAAGCATGAAGGTGTAAATATTTTCTCAAAATTCGTTGAAGAGTACTGCGATGAAGGTTTACTTCCTGGCAAAGATGTCCGATGGGGATGTTTGGTCGTGCTGCCACACTGTCTCTCACAATTGCGATGTTTTCTGTTGATCTTTTGGGCCGATGACGGGTAAGGTGTCTTTCATCTTTCAACGAAAACGTCCGCACAAATTTTTTGATTAAATTTTCAATAGCAGGCCGCAACGGTCGATTATGCGCCCCGAAATGATCACGTATCTTTCGAATCGTCACAGTAAAATTTTCCTCATTCTTGTAATTGGTTTTCACAATTAACAAACGTTCTTCCAAGCTGTAACGCACCATTTTCGTAAATTTCAATATTTTTAATAAAACAAACACCAAATATGGCTGACTCAACAATTAACAGTCGAAAATGGCGCGTGATTCGAAATTCAAGTTCTTGCTGAGACACCCTTTGTGAGTACATTTCAACTAAATCTTGAGGTTACCTTGTAGTAATATTTTAATACAATGAAATACAATTAAAGTAAATTTAATCAATTAAATAGAGCAAAAATGAATAAAACATTCGTATTTGCAATGAAAATATTTTTAAAAATTATTCTTCAAGATGGTCCAATAGGATACTTTAAAAAGACATATTGTCACCATTTGTTTTATCGTTTTATCGAATGATATACAAGACTAGCCGTTTATACTCAGTAGAGAGGTCGTAAGAGTGAGTATTTATGAAATACGACAATTTGATAGCTACAAGAAAATCTGCTAAGTTGGACGCCACCTTAGTTTTATTCTTAACTTGACTCGTTGCGTTCAACAAAACTCAATTAATAATTCCAGTGTGGTATCCAGTAATATACATACTATAGTTAATATGAAAATGATTTATATCTTTTATGCCCAATTGACTAATTATAAAGGTCCTAGTTAGGAGCTAAGTATGCTATCAATCCAAGTAAGGTTTACCATTTAGTAAAATAACCAGAGGATACGGGGTTTCTAATATAATTCGGCGAATACTTAATGAAAATCAAGAACTGAGTTTACTTAACTTTGCCTTCTCCACCAAAAACGATAATAAATATTCGTAAAACATAATATGGTACCTCTTATGCCAATCCGTTGCTGAGGAAATCTGACGCGTACAAACTATCGAACTGGCACTATGCAGTGCCAGTTAAAAATGAATGAAGTCTTTACGCAAATTCATTTATCCATCCACATATTACTAGTTGTCCACTTCCTAAATGATAAGAAGTTCGGCCATATTATTCAATAACTCAAAATAGACTTCTACCTTCAAATTTTGTTCAATAAAGAGAGTACCGATAACGGTATTTCCAAGAATATCTTCACACGTTAAGCATCTGGGATTTGTGTATGTCCTTTCCAAAAAGGATGTGGATTGCCATCTGACCAATAAAGGCAATTATGTTTATTGACTATTCCAGTTACGAAAAACATGCATTAGTCGCTAAAACAAATATTTTTCATTAATTCCGGGATAATTCGAATTTTCTCGAGCATCTCTTCACATATTCTCGGCGAATTCTTGTACGATCTGCATCTTGTACGGGAAAAATTTATGAATTTAAGCACTTTTCATACTAATTCTGGACAAATGCCCGTTGAAGTAGATGCTCTGCGAAGATGCAACGTTGAAGTCGTTGCAAATGAGGCCAAAACTTCTATTTGCGCAGCCTCATTAAGTATACAAAGATCTGCATTTCTATTATTTCTAGCGATCTCGTTTTTTCAAATTTCAAGATTAATTAACGCACGTACATATGACTGAAATTTTGTCTGGGATATCAAGCATTAAAAACAGTAGCTGTTCTTAATTCACAGCGGTTCTCTCCCCATGCATAAAATTATTTCAACCCTCTCTGATAACGTGTTCACACACCATAACTTCACAGAAGTATATTAGATAATAATGTAATGAAACCACCAAGTGCTATTTATTTGGATTTGAAAGCTATTTATCAGATGCTTTCATAAGCCATTAACACACTGTTAAACCTAAATTTATTGTATTAATTGTTTTAACAATATATTTTCGGTAAACGGAGAAAATAGAAAAATTTTCTCTTTTACAAATGACATTTCAGAAAACAAAGCATTACAATTTTTTTAAATGTCAAATAAATTCGTTTATTGAAAAACTATGGTTTTATATTCTAAAATACCATTTTACACAATTCTCAATGCCTACAGTAAATTAAAGTAAACTGTGACCTTGATTAAGTAGCTTACACTGATCCCTACACCTTGTTATTAAATCAGTTAATAGTTATTTATCCAAAATTGCATTAGTAAGACATTAATGAAAAACACCTTGATAGGGCTTTCCGACGAGATGTCACGTGAAGAGGGTTGCTATTTCAGCTTTTTAACTTTGGGTTGCAGAGGAGGAGGGGTGGAAATATATTTTTAAAGTCATTTTGATTCTCCCTCCATGCTAATGAAATGATGTTAACAATTTTACGATACCTTTTTTTTAAAAAATACACTCCATTGAAAGTTTTCAGATAGACATATTTATTTGCCAAAATTAGAGTTGCTCGTTACAACTTGATCAATAATTATGTTGAAAGTGTCATTAATTTGGTTAACTTTTTCAGTCAAAGAACTAATTGTGTTAGATTAGCATAGAAAATTGATGAGAATTTTGTAAAAGTATATTTGGATTGTTTTTGAGCAATAATATACTGCAATATTCGAAGAATAAGTAGTTACAAAGTTTATGGTGAGTCGAAAATACTTTGTTGAGCGAGAACTAGAACTGGTGATACTAGGTCATCTATGTACAATTGTTATGGTTATCGATTGATTTTTTTAGGATACTTGCGATCGATCACAATCGAAATGTATTACGCTCAATACTTGACAGCCAACATAAATTTATCCGAAATACTGGAAGCTACTCTATTTAATCACAAGAAACTGTTAGCAATAGTCAAACTCGCAGGTTGGGATACTTAGGATTAATAAGCGTCCGAGTAGGACAGACGAAAACTGTTATGGTTAATGATAAATTATTTCAGAAAATTAAAAATGAACAATACAATAAACCAAAATAAAAATAGAATCCAATGAATACAAAATAAAACATTTTGTTGTAATTTCCCCCTTACCCCGTTATTTCTCGAAGAAAATGTAGAAAATCAGAGAATCAGACAAACACAGGTAACAAATATTTAAATTTTTTAATATTATTCTCCTATTCTATATGTTTTTAACAATTAAAGCTCGTTAATAGTAACGGAAGCTAAGCCAGTCACATTTTTATTTTTTTACATAAATTCTTAAAACAATTGGTTTAATATATGAGCGCAGTTCTTTCAATAATTCTGATCCATACATTAGTCCCTTAAACCATTCGGAAAATGTGTTGTAATCGAATGATTTATTATAGTATCTATTTATTTTACAAGGACGCCTAGAAAATACAAAACTGAATTAAATCGGGAATGCTGACAGTCGATAATTCAAAATGTTATGAAGGAATATATAAATAGAGCCAAAACTAAGCTTGATAATTAATATGGCAAATGTTTGACTTATACGTTCAATAATTTATCTCGAAAATACTGTTCAAAATTCTTATTGTATACGTTCTGCAAATGAAACAACAAATTACTAAAATTATGAATCAAAGATTGAAGAAACAATTAACAACGTATGTTGCTTGTCATAATATTGCTTACATTACTGCAAACTCTAGGATTATTTAAATAACAAAATTTAGTATAATAGCCCCACGTAAATATAATTATCAAAATTGACAGTCACAATGTGAATAATATTAATTCTGAAGCGATTCAGGTTTAGTAATATTAAACTATACATTTCTTGCCATCTATAGTGACATATTAATACGAAAAATAGTATTTTTTGTTAATGAAGTCTAATCTAACGCAATTAGTTCGTTTATTGAAAACTTTAACCAAATTAGTGACACGTTGAACATAATTATTAACTAGTTGTAGCGACCAACTGTAATTTTGACAAATAAAGATTCCAATTTACATGGTATATTTTTTAATTTTCGCACTTTTAGTACAGTTAGAAATGAAAGTTTTTAAGCACAATGAGTAAGTTACCAAAGGATAATGCTACTTTAAACGCTATTTCAAGGACGAAGAAAATTTTATTAATTAAACCGTGCCATTTGTACGTGCATTTCTAAGTCGATCGTATTGATTAATCGATACTTTTACCCATCAAATTGAAAGCTAATTTAACTTAAAATAAGTACTTCGGCAACCATCTGGTATTGAATGGCTCTTTTGGTGTAATTTTACATTCCTTTTCAGTGACTGCCTCGTCTAGGAAAGCTAATCAAAAGCCGACATCTTTTTGTACTTTATCTACAACAGTTATAAATAATATAAACAAAATAAAGCGACACAATATTGTTACACTAGGACTATTTGACTCTGAGGACCATAATGAACTGCATAAATTGACGTAACTGAACTTGACCTTAAGGTTTCTAAAGATTCCTAATTTTCTATCTATTTTACTTTTCTTAAAACAGCCTCCTACTTTGTTTGCTGTATTGCAAAGCGTCCTTGGCGACAGCCTCAATTTTAAAATCTGTATATATCAAACTTTTATAATTGCTAATAAGCGCCATTTAACCACTAAAAATGTAAGGTTAAACTAGTTCAAATGGAATTTAGTGAAAAAAAGAATCTAACAAATTTGACTAAATTGGAGAACACGTAAAAAAGGCGTTTAAATATTATAATTTTTAACATAAAAGAAACTACTTCAGGATGATGACATTGGTTGTAAAATATTATCACATAGCTTAAGAGATTCCAGACTCACGTGTGATCCCGATATAACGTTTGTCTCGATAACTATGTTTTAGCCAGACCGTTTAAAAACCCTCTTACATGGTTAAGGTGGGTATTGTGATACCCACAAGACATCATGCTTTAACAGTTTAAATTCCAAACAAGGATACAATTATAAATAATATCAGTTCATACAATGCATGTGTTATACAAATTCGTACAAATAACCACAGCAAGCTAGGAGAAACATTACCATGTATTAAGAAACTAGAACCGTAATAAAAATTGTCGATACAGACGTATTTCGAAAATTTGTTGTTACTCTTGCGAGTATTATCGATATAGTAGAGCTGAATGAAGCAATGTTACCTATTGTTATATTATATTTATTTGTTTTTGTGGCTGAGGGATCGGGATGCGGAATTTCCCTTGGCCCACTTGGACTAGAACTGTTATATAGCCACTTGGCCATGCCTACTAGAATTTTGGCGAATCTGGAGAAGTTCCACCGCCAGTAGGGATTTTTAACGTGCCAAATACCACATTGACACGGGACCTAGGATTTTACTTCCTTATCTGAGAATTTACCGACCTCGATCGGGTTTGAACCCGCATCTCTTGGGTGTAGAGGCACACATGGTTACCACTACACCAGTCGGGCCCGGCGTTAATTATATTATAATTATGTATTATTATCTTAATATTTTTAGTACCAACACTATCGGAGTTCGGCATCCACTGCGAGAATTTCTTAAATATCACTGATATTTACCAAAATAACTAAAACTTGGGATTAGAAGTATATACGACATAATTATAGCTTGGCTATGTATTAATTTGTATCAATAAATGTACAAAAGGTAGAACTTCATAGTCTATACTAAAATGCAGCACTCAATTTACTGAAGAATGCTTTTCGCACTTAACACAGTTGCAAAATGAGGTAACGTTGCATGTAAATTTTAATTAGGAAATTATCAGAAACAATGCTTTGCCTGGCTTTAATTTTCATTTTTACACTCATAAAGTCTGGGTTAAATTGAAAAATTTAACTTCCCTAATTATCTAACGTATTTTATGAAACAAACCAAGTATGTACACTGAGATCAACATTGATACACGCAATTACATAAAAAGCCTAACAATTCTTTGTAGGCTTTAATAAAGTGTCACAAGCACAAGGTGTTTTATTACAAAATCGGGGTTAATATGGCTGCTCATAGTTCGTAAATTATGCAAAAAAACTCCTGACTCGATTTTGGTAACAGGCAAAATATATACACCACTGATTTTAGACCAGTGTCTCCGCAATGCAAAATCAGAAACCCAAACTAATAACGCCTAAGTGTCAGTAATTCTTATTGAAAGTGATTTCCTATAACTGATGTCTCTGATATAACCTACCGTGAAAATCAGCTAGAAATACACATGATTACATATAACTTACAGTTATACTTATTAGCATTATCTCTTATGGAACAGTAAAAACATTTTTACATTCTAATCTAGAGAATGTGGTAAGTTTAACTAAATTACTATATTATCGGTTACAGAAATTATGTACCTTGATAATGTAAACGGTACTTAGTATCTGTCTGTTATTGTAATCGTTAAGCTATCTTTGTTGGCCAACGAATAAATAAACGTAATATATAGACTAAAACTACGAGAACAATGCTGAGATTGTTTAGGTACTTGAACTGGAATTACCGTCAACGTAAAGAGCCGATTCTAATTGATAAATAAATGAATATGTTGTTTATCGCGTAATCTTTCTTGATCTAGTATACATTTTAATGAGCTAATATGCAATCCGAAAACGTCACTTTTGTAAAACGATTATAACTATAAAAATGGATTATCCCAACAGTAATGTTTTAATTCCTTAAAAATTAGTTTTGGGGGCTTGAGTGTGTTATAATGTTTAATAAGTTTGCAGAATTGAAACATGGCCGGGTGAGTCATGCTGGTGGACCGCCAATTGTAGTCATGGTTGGTATAATTGCACGGGTCGCCTGGAGGTGTTTGTTATAATTGGTACACATCTTCATTTATATAAGCATTGCTTCCGATAAGTGCCTCATGTTTTAATGCCAGCTCAAAAGGGTGCTAAGATGGATTGCTGCCGTTTTATGTTAAACAAATTTGACAATGGTGTGGTAATAGGTGATGAACAGTGGATATGTTATTATGATCCAGAAACAAAGAAGCAACCAACGGTTTGGTGTTTTGAAAGTAAGCCGCTATCTATAAAAGTTTGGACAGCAACGAGTATTACGAAGAAAAGTATCGCTTCACTTTTGTCAAATACTTTATCCTTTAAAATCGCAAGACAGTTACATCTGAATAGTATATGATTTTTTGTGCACACAACACTGGTTTGCTCTGGTTGTAATGGTACGTACTGTAGACCTTTCGCTATCATAGAGAGTTAAATTATATAGTACGCTATCCAGTCTATTTGCGGACCAGAAGCTCTATAGTCGTATGGAGGATAAATGTGGATTTTTCGGAGGATGCATATATGTATGGCATAATTTCCAAGTATCTAGATTATTTCAACATATCTCATATAGCGGGAAAAATATTTAAAGTATAATTTACGAAACGATTAAATTACAAATCTTTCCATTTGTTGCATAAAGTTGAAACAATACAAAATTAATCGGCAGAATCTAAGATTGTATACATTTTTCAAGAAAAAATTGTAACGTGCACAATGACTAAACTATTTTTGGTGACTTTGCAACAAAGACATATATTATAAAAATAAATAAAAGGCGAAAGAAAGTAATTTAACGAGGTGACAAAACTCAACTGGGTACATAAAATCCTTTCGGTCAGGATATAGAACATGCTTGCGGGGAAGATCAAATCGGATGGTCTTAAATCCCTGAAAATGTTTGATACAGCCTTAAAATTACATTTATAGCGGTCTGCGTATATATTTCAATGCGATTTGCAGCTAATCGTTCACATACAGTTCAAACTAAAATTACGCGTCTTTAAGGATTAATTATTCTTATACACATGCTTTTTGTTAACTTTATTTTGCGAGTAAACGCACATAAATCCGTACGTCGCAAAATACTCTTATCTTAAGTGACTTATTTATAAATCAAAAACAATCTTTTTTAGAAACGCTGACATAAAAATGCAGTTTGTCCTTAATATAAGTATAATTAAAATAGAAAACCAATCAATCCATTTGTTGTATATGGAATCTGTGTCCTCTTCGATGTATAAAAAAAATCATCTTAGTTGATCTTGTAGGTAGAGATAAAATTATATCAGTGCCAGTCCAGGAAATCAGGCTTAACTTTTGAATCCGCCATTTTGGAAATGGTGGTCGTATGTGTGACACAATTCTCTTTTGGAGCTGACAGCTTGAAAATGACCCTTGTTGTCATAATAAGTCTTACTACAAAAATGTTTGCATAGACCCTGTAGAACAATTTTGGTTATTTTAAAAAGTGTCCTAAAGGTAATTGTTTCAGAATTATTTGAGGGAAAAGTAATTCTTGGCGTCAAATTCAGGTTTTCGTTTTGCAGAAATTGACTCGTATCTCTGAAAATCTGCATTATTTTGGGGGATACGTTTAGTGAAAAAACATTTTCTAATATTTGAAAACAAAAAGTGCAATAATAAGGGTTAGTGCTGTGGTAGTCTCCATTTCCGGATAAGACAACATTTTGATAGTGTCTGTTGTCACATTTTCCTGGGTGGAATAAGAAAGCTCAAGCTAAATAACTTTTTTATTTTTAAAGATAGTTGTTATACAAGTGTCGTTTCATTTCCTCAAACACTTCCTTATAGATACTCTTGTTTCTATCGCCTTTAGATATTTTTTTATACAACCACTTGTTTGATGTTCGTACCTAAGAAACTAGTTACGCACACAATTATTGCGGTAATATAAATCAGTTGCAAATACATTAGATACGTCTGTTAAATCAGAAAAATGGCGGATTCAGGAGTTATGTCCACTTTTCAAGCTGGCACCTTGACGAAAATTGATAACGGCCATGTTACCTTCAAGAATCACTAAAGTGATTTTCTGCACATTGAAGTAGACACAAACCCCTTAAGTGGACTTAATTGAAAATGCAATATTAAATTTTATAAATTAAAATTCGAAATAAGCAGCTTAAAACAATATAAAATTACACGAAGTAAGTGATTATCGATTATACATAGGGTGTAGGTACCAATGCTCGCGAAAAATAACAAAATGAACGTACACTTACTTTAATAGTGTTACTACAACAAAAAACTAAATTACAATAAAATCCACAACTTCTATTAGAGTTTAAAGTATTACATTTTGAGGTGTGCTCTTTTCGACACCTTTGTTTTGTATTAGCACTAATTTTATAACCTTGAGTGGGAATGTTTCGGTTTCTTTAAAATAGTCCAGAAATATCCCATAGATTTGTTTAAAAATCATACAGTTTAAGACAAACATGTTAGGAAACAATTTTGAATGAAATCACGAAACATTAAAAATATGTCGGTCACGTATGTTATAATTGTTAGGAATTTATTTTGTCCCTTGAACAGATAAATTAAATTCTTGCTATTCATCTTTTATTACTTCGGGTTTATGTATTTGAAGGATTATGAATAAAAATGTAATATGCAAACGTCACAATTCGGTACGTAGTTCTTAGGTCAATATTACTTTACATAAAATTGATTAAAATCTATATTGAAATAATGCAAATATTGAAAACCCCAATTTAGTACTTCAATATTAATTTTTTCGGGATTCACCAACATTTCTTTTCATATTATTCTTTTATTATCTCATCTTATTTAATCAATTTGATTGCAGATTCGTATATAAAAAGCGTCGAAATGGAATCTTGGTTAGTAGACGTGAAGAGGGTAAAAATACCAAGACCAAAATTCGGAAGTAGCGGTAGATGCCATCCCTATCCATCAGAACCTCCGAAAGATTATTTCTATGACGAATCCAGATCAGAGGATCTAAAAGTTAGAACCTCTTTGAGTTCTGCATCAGGACTAGCAAAGGCTACCGAAGATCTTAGAAGAGCAATACAAGAAAAATTATAATTTTATAAAAATGATGTTCAAATTAGAATTAGAGGATATTATTATAATCCATCAGTTTTGAATTTAAAAATTTGTCTGATTATATTTAGATATAGAAATAATTATTGTAATTCCTACTTGTCTTGGTGTAAATGATGGGACAAGTCTTGGTAACGGCGCTTTAAATAATGTAAAAAATTAGAAGTTTAAGGTATATTTTATGATATTGTAATGTCACGCTAGCGGTAACTTAACTTCGGTTTAAAAAATGTTGATATCTCAAAATGTTTTAATTAAGCTTTTACATTTTTACTTTCATTTTAAAGAGTTTAGAGAGCTGTTCCTGTTTTAGGTTGTACTAGTTTTATACTGCCAGAAGATTTCACTTTATCACAAAATATCACTTATTATGTAATACAGCTTTTCTATATGATTTACTGAAGTATCAACATCTAAAACAAAAATTTATAAACATCATTGCCATAAAAGCGCGGCGGAAAATTAGTTTAAAACAATTTCTATTAATTCCTCTTAAATGACATTTAAAGCGCTGAATAAAGAAAGACGACTAACATCACATCATTTATTTTCTTTCAAAATCAGAATGATTAATGAAGGAAGTTACTGGATAGAATGATTATCTGCAGATAAATATTTAGAAGGTTTGTCGTCAAGTTTCTGATTTCAGTGTATTTTCTTAAGTGTAAATCAACCCTTTCTATTCAAGGAAATTATTAAATAATATCAATATTTACAGAAAAGTGTCTAGGTCCGATAATGTTTTTTTAATTGAGTTTCGTAAAAAACGCCGCGAACATTAAGAGAAATTGGGTTTGTGGGGAAGATTTATCTACCACGACATAATTCTTTAGATAATTATCAAAATCGTGACAACGAGTTTTTATACCTACCATTAAGTTTACATATAGAATTATATATAATCGGAGATCTGTATCAAGCTTTGTCTTGCTTTAATAATCTTTATTATAAATCACTTTATTTTTTTTGCTTCTTTCATATGGGATTTATTTTTATCTTCAACATTTATCTGGTACCCCTTGATTTATTATGAATAAAGCTGCCTCCCATTTAGTACGTGTACAGCTCCTTGTAGCGGCTACATCAGTAATTAATTTTTAATATAGAAAATAAATGACAATAAGAATCTATTCATGTTTTACATTAGATCTGTAGTTTAGGTATAAATATGTGTATAATATATATTTGTTTAATTGTACCGTACTATAAGTGTCAAATTATACCACACATACACATCACATTATTAATAAAATAGTATCTAGGTTAAATTACGCTTTAATTTAGATATCTATAAATTCTGTAAATAGCTGTGATATATTCTGACTAATTTTATTATATTTCATTTATTTTTATTTGCTAGAGTAATCTATTATATCCAAAATAAAGGTAACATGACCTTCAGAATAATATCAATTTTTATTTATTTAAATCCCTTTCGGTTTGCTCAATTTAATTTTTATTCCAAAACCTGTAACTTTATTTTTGATAATAGATATAAATAAAGAAAAATTGAATTTACAATAAAAAATCACTTCTTAGTTTTACAAATGCTCAAATTACGTCTGGTACGTGAGAAATTAGATAACTTTTTGAACCGTAACAATTAAATCAGCTTTTGAAATGTTGATTTCCTAAAATTCATTACACTGAAATATTATCTTTAACTTTTTACATAATAACTAAACATGGAAGCTAAAAAACAAATACGTACGAATATGATAGATTCTGTAGAATAAACATTGCGTCGTAAAAAGTTCAACTATACAGGGTTGCTTTGAAATACTTTCAGATATTTTAATTACTTATTCCTTATGCCTTATACATTCACAAAAAAATAATAAACAAAATTAAATACTTTAATTTGGCAACAATCGAATTTAGAAAATTCTTGGAAAACTTTTTGAGAACTTCTGATTTGCAATATGTGCTATATTATAGGTCATTGCAACGTATATTGATAAACATTCAGCGTAATTGAAATTGATAAGAAACTCCATTCTGATTTATTAAATTAGATTTAGTTGTGTACCTTTTCAAACATGTTTATTATTCACTTTTACAATGATTTTGTGCAAGTAAAAATTATCAAAACACCGTAAAAACTTAGTTATTAAGAGAAAATACGGATTATTTTATACAATTAATTTGTTCTTTCTTTTCATTATTTTTAAACTAAAAGCTTTATTGAAAAAATAACGTACACAGTATGACATAACCGAACTTTTTATTTAAATGATAGAACACACCGCCATCTATCGAGCGTTGATAGCGTTATAAAGATACAGCTTTCTTCTGTCAAAAGCGCCAAAGTTCATGCAAATTGATTGATAGCTTAGAATTTTACACGTATTTGAGTGGCAGTAGTTTTAATGCTCGTGTCGTAAAAATAAAATGGAACAAAGAGCAAATATTAAATTTTGTGTTAAACTTGAAAAAAAATTTGCTGAGACATACGAATTGATGAAAAAGTGTATAGTGTTGATTTTTTATCTCGTACACAAGTTTATACATAGTTTACGCGATTTAGAAAATATTTAAATGATGATCCAAGACCTAGACGTCCCGAAGATGAAAATCGTGCTGAATTATTTGAAAGAATTCGTGAAATTATTGCTGTGGATGGAAATTTTACTGCTAGGATGTTGGTTGAAGAATTAGGTACAAACAGAGAGACTGTTCGCCATATTTTGACTGTAGATTTGGGAAAAAGAAGGCCTATGCGCGTTTTATTCCACATCAATTAAATGAAGACCAAGAAATGGCTCGTGTAGAGCATTGTAAGAACATCATTGAAACTGCTGAAAACGACCCAGATTTTCTTAATTCGATTATAACTGCTGATGAAACATGGTGCTTTAAATATTACCCTGAAACTAACCGTCAATTTGCAGAATGGAAGTCGAAAGGCGAACCAAAACCAAAAAAATTGCGTTTTCAGATGTGAAGAATCAAGACAATGTTGATAACTTTTTATGATTCAAAAGGTATTGTCCACAAGGAATTTGTTCCAGAAGGTGAAACTGTTACTGGAGAATACTATTTA
>JAHWXV011194465.1:0-10947 GCA_024586415.1 Phrixothrix hirtus
TACAATTTAGGTGTATAGGAAAGTCACTAATGTCAATAAATTCAAATTAAATTTAAAATGTGTAAGAGAAAGTCGTGTGTTGTCTCACACCAAATCTTTTTTAAATGATGTCTACAAACAAAATAACAGTCTCTAAGATTCGATATAATTAATAAATGAACTTTATGAACGAAAAAATTAAAACGAACTAAGTTCCTCGTCACAAACAGGCAACAGTTATAAAACATTAGGTAATTAATTTTGTTATATTTTGTGTAAGAAGACCAACTCTTTCAGAAAATAGGGAATTTTTGAAAATAAAAGTTGTTTCAGTATGATTTTATAAACTTGAAAGGTTTGCTCGCGCATACACGATTTCCCGCAAAAAAGTTTTATTTCTATGCTTATGAAAAAGTTATAAGAAACTATCAGACAGTTAATTTTTTTATATTTTGTGTAAAAATGCGTCTTTTTATGGGAAAATAAAGAAAGTTTGAAAATAAAACTTGTTTCAGTACGACTTTATAGACCTTAAAAAGTAAACTCGTGGATACACTATTTCTCGCAAACAGGTTTTATTGCTACGTTCATAGAAAAGTTATAAGAAATATCAAGCAGCTAATTTATTTATATTTTGTGCAAGAAGGGCATATTCTTATAAACAATATAGAAATTTTTTAAATAAAAATGTTTCAGTACGATTTTATAAACCTTAAGGTCAATCTCCCGATGCATTATTTCCCGCAAACAAGTATTATTGTTACTCTCATAAAAAAGTTACAAAAAATATCAGTAACTAATTTTTCTTTATTTTGTGTAAGAAGACGTATTATTTGAAAAAAGAAAGAAATTTTGAAAATAAAGTTTGAGTTAGCTTTGCCTGTTTGTGGCGTGGACTTAAGTTTATGTTTTAATTTTTTTGTTAATAAAGTTTATTTACTAATTATATCGAATCATGGCAATTGTTATTTTGGTTGTAAACATCATTTTAAAAAGAAAATAGTATAACTATTTTCATTGTTATGGTAATATCGAAAAAAGTTAGTGAAACATTTTATGGATAACATCTTTGACTAACTTTACGCCGATAGATTAAGAGCACGGTAGAGTCTCGTT
Source organism: Phrixothrix hirtus (assembly GCA_024586415.1). Taxonomy (NCBI): domain Eukaryota; kingdom Metazoa; phylum Arthropoda; class Insecta; order Coleoptera; family Phengodidae; genus Phrixothrix; species Phrixothrix hirtus. The sequence continues at coordinate 1,096 of JAHWXV011194465.1, forward strand.
TTGATTATTTTTTCTTCTAAATTTAGTGTTTTCATATTCTAACTTATGTTTTATATCATGAGGTCTCATTAATTCCGCACCATACAAGTACTCAAAGAACATTAAACCAGCAGCAGGAATTTATTTTATTTAACAAAATGCAGGTCATTTTGTTGAATCACAGTCAAATATTCAAATTGATGACAATACCAGGAAGATGAACTTGAATCAATAATCTTATCATACTTAGATAATTGCCGTCTACGTAAGAAATATATCAGTGAGTGAAATATTTGTAATCTGGATGTGGTAGTACTTCGATCCCCTGAGTTTAGTACTTTGAGCAGCATGTTGTAGAGAAACCCTCTTTCTATTGCTAACGCAATATATTTTTCCTTACTTTTTCCTTACCATATAATATACAATAGGTGAAAATCTCCTTCAAAGGTTGAAGGATTACTAATATCTCTCGAAAACAACTTCTTCCAATTTAAATGAATTCACATGGATTGCTACTCATAACAATAATTACACATGCTTTTTTATCGATTCATTTAATATACATGGGGAGAAAATGGCCCCCAAATGTTGGGGATGATAATATCTCTCATGAACAGATTTTTCTGCTTTAGAACATCAAACACAATTATTCGGCATAAGCTCCCCCATGACAGCACAATCATTAAAAATCAACTCAAAATGCAAGAGCTGTCAATTTGTCATGATGCAGAATTAGTGGGATAACCTAGTAATGCAAATTTCATAAAGTACTTATCGTGAGTATAGCATTCTAGATGTTTATATTTTATAACAGCGTTATTTATGTAGCATTGGTTCTGTTTACGATTCTTCTTAAAATTGCGATTTAATGAATAATGAAAATGTTGAACTCTAAGTTATATTTCTTCTGTTGGTCTTAAGTATAAATCTATCAGTAACTAAAGTCATTTATTTATATCTGATGTATTTCCCAAAAACTTAGTAAATAAGAGCTAATAATGATACAAGGCCTGTAATACAATTCATTCAAATAGGCGATTGTATTAGCAAATTGAAGATAATTAAACTTAAATGCAACTATTTCTGATTTGTTTGTTGTATGACTTTTTTTATCAAAGCGTCTCAATATGTTCTTGACGAAAAATTGATACCTGTTGCATCGTGACAATGTAATTTAAAAAGCCCAAAGTTGAAGTTCATTTTAAATGCCTGAAGTGTTGAAAATTGTAACTTGCTAAAAATATTATTTCGCATTCGGGTATCCAAGTGTTTTAGGAATTTTGTCATTTCAAAAATGGATTTTAAATACTTGGAGATAAGTGCAACATTTGTTTGTTACTTGTATTTATGTATACAGATTAACTAAAAATTGGTTTATGTAATTATATATAACTAAAAATTCACTATCATTAAGCTTTTTTTATGTCCAAAATTAAACTTAATTTAAGGGACTTCGCAATTTACCAATGATGATGTATTTTCAGCATTTATGTTAAGATGATTGTGCGCGTAGTTACATCCACTTTTCGTTCGTCGACGTACACTTAATTCAGGCACGGTCACGGTAAAATTCTTATCTGTTTTATAATTGATCAATTATCTAATGGGTATTATTATTTGTTAAGCAGAAGGTTTGACTGTTAAAATTTATATAATTAATGGTATATAAAAATAAGTATGTATACGAATTATTTTAACATAATTGTACTTTAACTAAAAGTGTGTAATTAAGTTCATTTTAATTAAATAATAAGTCGATCTAACTTGAAACTTCAAAGGCCGCGTTTAAGTGGCAGTTTTCAAAATGAAAACATCTTTCGTGTGAAAATATTATTCTTACTATTAAATTTCATTTAAAAACCGATTCTTGTGTACTCTGTGATATCAAAAGTAGTAATATTTGTAATTTATAATAATCTTGTTATTAAGGTATATTTTTTATGTAATTTGTCTAATTATGAAAATAACAAGTTGCTATCATCTAGTTATGATACTTGTACACGTGTATCTGTACTAATTTTTGTTTTGAACATCGCGACACGATCAAGATTTTCAAAATAAAAATATCTATTAGTAATGCCAGCAATGAATAGAGATGGAAATCCAACAACTATCGGTAAGATGGAGAGTCAATACAGAATGATTTAAAATCCGGACGACTTACTGAGACAAAGCTTGATTGGATTGCGAAGATAGCGAAAGATTTGTTGGAGGGAGGACGATCAGCAAATAAAAGCATCTTTTGTGTAATAATGGTTTAAGTATAAAAAAAGTGTATGTAAAATGGCCTTGAGTAAGTTGTTGGAGGTGATAAAATTTGGGCGTACGACCAAATAGTAGTTGCTGAAAAATTGACGGAAACCAAAGAACTTTTGGGAGTACAACAAATGTTGAAGTCTAAATAAACAATGTAGAATTTGAAGAATAGAAAAAAATGACTGTCTTTTTAGGAACAAAAATTGATTTTTGCATGATAATTTCTAATGTATAAGGTACACACAGTTGTGGATTAAGTATCTGAGCGGCTAGATTTAACACCTTACCATTACTTTTGTTTAAAAATCTAAAAAAGTATCGTAGATGTAGAAATGTGTGCACATTTTCTTTAATATTGTTTATATCAAATATCCACAGAAAAGATGCTTTTCCGTTAAATGAAAAATACAATGAAGATATTTAAAAATCTGTTAACAGAGTTTTCTGGGACTTCTTTATTGTATTACCTATGAAATCTTATGTATTTGGAAAAATTCTATCGATTTTGTAGAAATTGGTCAAAGCTGTTATCGCAGTTATTTTGGATCAAAAGCTACGTTACGAGGGGCACTATCTATATTGTGAGCCTAATAATAAAGAAACAGTAATTTATCATTGAAAGTTTATTTATTGTTTTTCAAAATATTTTCCCTTATGATCTATACATTTTTGCATTCTTTCGAACCAATTGTCAAAACATTTTTGCCATTCTGTTTGAGATATCTTTAACACATGCCTTTTGAACGCATCGGCGGGTTTTTCTCGACGAAAACCGTTGTCCACGCAATTTATTCTTGACGTTCGGGAATAAAAAGAAGTCATTGGGTGCCAAATCAGGACTGTACGGCAGGTGACCCATTAATTTGTATTTTTGAATATTCAAATAATCGGTTGTTAGCCGTGATGTGTGAGCGCTCGCATTGTCGTGATACAGAATGATCATACGGCGCTTGTTTGTTTTCTTTATTTCACTGAAGACTTCCGGCAAACAAATGGTAGTGTACCATTCAGAAGTGACCGTTTTACGTTCCTGTAAAGGCACTGTTGTCACATGACCAGTTTTTCCGAAAAAACAAGCGACCATGTGTTTCGAAGTGCTTCGAGCGCGAACAACTTTTGTTGGGTTTGGTTTATCTTGAAATATGCATACAGTCGACTGCTGTTTACTTGCCAGCTCATATGCATATGTCCATGATTCGTTACACGTTACAATATTATATACGTTTTTTGAAGCACCGCCATTGTATTTCGTAAGCATTTACTTGTACCAATTGACACGGCCATCTTTTTCAGACGTTTTCAAATTATGTGGGATCCAACGGGAACACCTTTTTGACGGCTAAATGTTCATGCAATATTTTATATATGCTGGTCGAACTAATGTATAAGGTTGCCTCAATTTCACAGTATGTCACATGACGATCTTGCATTATCAGTTTTTGCTTAGTATCAATGTTTTCTTGCACAACAACTGATTTTGGACGACCTTTACGACTTTCGTCGGTGAGCGAACGGCGGCAAAGGATGAGGCTTCATCTCAGAAAGTGGAAATAAGTTGATCTATGCACTCTTATCTAGATATTCCACGTTGAAGGTCGTAATAAATCATCGCACGAAAATTTTCCCGAGTTAATTCCATTTTTATGCTGAGTCACAATTTTCAAGTCATTATAAACACCACCAATCACGCTCAAATGTCAAAACGTTCTGACTAAGGTTATATTCAGAAATGTCAAACTTTCCATTACAAATGTGCCCCTCGTATTAGCAGTGAACAATATTTGACTAGATAGTGACAAATTTAGATATGATATTACAGGCTGTCATTGATTTCACTGGTAATAAATAAAATTATGAAATGTAAAAAACCAAAAAGTTGACGTTTTGTTTTAAAAATTTCCTTTACTAGTTCTCTACATTAATTATTAAGTAAACTAAGCGTTCATTTTGCTAATTTACTTGTCAAAAATAAGACTGCTTGTCAAAGGTTATATAACTGTTATACCACAGAGAACTACATAAATTCCATAAATCAGATGGAGCATTTATGTATGTAAATTCTTAATTTAGTTCTAGGTCAACATACAAGGAAAGAAAATTACTCTTATTGCAAACCTTGACCCTAGTTGGAGATGTTAAGAAATGAAGGGAACATGTATCTACTTATGTGGATAATAATAATGCTATCATGATTGGCATGCCGCTATTTATGAAACAATCAACGGTGACTTCAAATGACTCTTGCAATCACGACATATATGTATTTGTATAAAAATACATTTTTTATTTTCAATCATTGTTCTTTATCATAATTACAGTTAATTCTAAATTGTGATGGCAAATCTTACTATTGAAATTACCTTTCTAATTAGTTTTAAATACATTTTTATTTTTGATTTGTGTTACCTTAAAACCTTCAGTTACTTTGCATTTATAAAACTTCATTTTGGTTTTACAAATGTGTCTACAATTCTCAATACAATACCAGTTAATATAAATAGAACAAAATATAGGCTCACATTTTATTTAAAAATAAAATCAAATGTTTGTTTATTACTTTTTAATTACAATAACATTTTTTAAGACTAATTACCTAAAATCCAAAAGATATAAAATATTACATGTTCTTACGATGTAAAATACTCGTGTAAGTAGACCGTTTCGAGAACATAAAGCGGCATCAAAATGAGTGAAAAATAAAATAATATTGTAAACATTTATGACCATTTAAAAACGACCGCGACCCAGCTTGACAGCTTACCTTTTGATGTGCAGGGCTCAAGTTCAGTTCTCAGCTTAGACCGTTTATCGCTCGTATGAGTCCAGTAAAACTTCCCTGAAGTAGAAATGCAATGCACTTCTCATTAGTATGTTGCACTTCTGCCTCAGAGAAATTTTATTAAATAAATTTATATCCCCTGTCAGGAAGTCTTATTCGATCAACTGATCTACGATAGAGCTTTTAACAAATTTGTATAGAAAGAGATTAGAAGATACCAGTCATCGCACTTTAAGGGAGTAGTTAGAATCAGAAAAATGTGTGCAAAGGTAATGCTTAAGAACTTGTTTAAAGACCAAAAAGAAGCATCTTACTATTCGTCAGGAAATGTTGGATCGCTTGATAGACCAACCAAATTCTAGACACAAAGTAATAACAAGCGATGAATCTAGGTTATCTGAGTAAATCCTGAAATGAAATATCAATGCGCATAGTTGCACATACCGTTATCACATCGGCTGAAGCAAGTTCGCCTGAACAAATCCAGGATAACATTGTTCACAAACAATTTGTACCAAATGCTAAATAAAAAATAAACCTTGATCGTTTAAGAAAAAAGGCTTTGTGTGTGCGATCTGACTTCGGTGCCTCTTGGAACTTCCACCACGACAATGTCCTCCAGCACTCCTCAATACTACGCTTAATACTTCCACATCCTCTTTCCAGTCCAAATCTAACTCGGTACAACTTTTTTGATTCCCGAAGATTAAACGAAACTGAAAAGTCATTACGGAACAATATAAAACACCCAAAGAGTCAATACAAGTTGTAAACAGCTTAACGAAGCAAGACTTCCCGAATTTACCAAGAATGGAAAAACCGTCATGGATAGCCTGCACGTTCGGAAGATACAATTTAATTCAACGAAAATTTATTAAAAAATCGTTCCCATTACTTCTGAACGTAACTTCTTATACTGGTGGTCTATGTTATTATATAGCGCTAGTATCCTTTGACAAGCCACATAGAGAGATAGTTACTTTAAAGATTGCTTTGTTTGATTTTTCATTAAATTTATAAAATCGTATGTTTTATGTTTTAATATAATTTCTTGATATTATCAGAAATAAGATATGGGGTGTTTTGTGGGATACCGATAGTTGGGTGAAATCGTCTTTTGAACATTAAGTCTGGCGACACTAATCGCATCAGTTGTACAAAACGCTTCTTCCCGCCAATAGTTAGTGCAGACGTTGGTGTGTATTAGTAAATAAATTTGTACCATCCTGCTGTTTTTTCTCAGTTTTATAAGGGAATAATAAACCATTGTATGTAAAATACTACATTTTTTTTATCAAGAAAAATATATGGAAGAGCTTAATTTATATATAAGCCACAAACATTTTGATAGGACAGGAACAACTAGTTTTACAAATCCAATACACAGGTCAATTCCAAAAGTAAAGGGAAGTGCGTTGTTAAACACACATGCCAGTGTAATTAAATGTGCCAGTGCTGCGATACAATAGTATATTCTATCATTTGTGGCAAAGAAAGAAAGACTATGTAAAAAGAGTTTTTCGAAAATCTTTCAACAGGAGGCATCTTTGTGATGGTCAAGTACGACTATATGCAAAACAATCACTTTTCGGAGTTTTTAGACTATTTTACTCTCCATAAGACTGAAGAAGAAGCTCTTTTCATTCTTGATCGATCGACAAGCATCCAGTTATTCTGAACTTGATGTGTTAGAGAAAGCACGTGACCATAGCATTGATTTTTGTGTATGCCACCTCACAATAACTACAAACAATAGCCACTGGATATTGATTTCTTTAAGCCCCTCACAACTGTGTTTGTATTTGGAAAAGCTTTAAATAAAGTGGTAAAACTACTCTCAATTCTTCGTGGATTTTGGCGGCCATATCGTCAATTGCAAGTTAAGTTTAGTGGCACCCATGTATGTAATAAAATGTGCATCCCCGACATTTGTTATAATCCTGCCATAGTATAGGTGGGCATACGAACTGATCATGCTTCTGTAGAGCATGGCATTTATGAGGTATCTACAAGGCACAGTGGTACTGACCAGGCATTTGTATATCTTGCTTTGATTAAACGGAAAACTTAAAGAAAACGAACGGTACCAGGAATTCACCGCCGAATTAAAAAGAAAAAGAACAGAATAGGCGGTCAAAGAAAAGGCAAAACAGGCCATACTGAAGAACAAGGAGACTGTACGTGACTCTTCAGTCAGTTTATCCTCATTTAACTTCAGAGATGGATGAAATACTTACCGATCGTAGAGGTTACTATTATGATGACACTGGAAAACAATTGTGGCTGCAATGTCTTAAATGGCATGCTTAATACCACAGGACTTACGTTAAAAATGGTAACGAACTAGAGTTTGTTTGCTACTATTGTCTTGAGGATGATGACGATTAATAGACTTACAAAAATCAAACTGCGACGTGTTATTCTTTTAAATGTTAATTTAATGAGCACAACTTATGTGAAACGTTTTAATGTTGTATTCCTTGTCCAAATACTTAGCATTATCTGAGACGTTTGCCAATAAACAATTTGATCGATTTAAGAACACATGAACTATTGACGATTTACTAAAATATAATGTGTCACAAGAGCGACGAAACAAAAATAATATCCATAACAGAAAAGATGAAATTAGTTGCAAGTATTCAACTGATGGAGCGCAATTTTGGAATACTTATATTTAATAAGTTGTTTAACTTTGGGCAAGAAATCCTGCTAGCCAAGGTTATAGGTTATCTACTTTTATCAGTAGACTTTTCCAATAAGTGATAAACATTTGAAACGATTTTTCAGAACTTGCTTTGACATTTTATACTTGTTGATACATCAACTACAAGTTCGGAAGACGAAGTAAATCTATCAGGGGATTAATTGTACTTCGATTAAAGATAGCAAAATAACCTAAATCTAAACGCGTACATATTAGGTGTACAAATATGCTTGATACCTTTACCTTTAACGTCTTAAAACTTCGATTCAAATTTTAAAAAAATCTTCCCTAAGGTAATTTGAAAGTGCCAACATTAAGCTTAAATAAGCACCATAACAATGACAGCTTTTCCGACATAACCTCAGAAAGTCATAGTTATCATGATATTGTCTGAAAAAGAGCATCTTGAGGCATTGCATCCTTTTTTCATTACAGTTGAATAAAACATGGACAGGCTACCGAAATGTTTTGTTCTGCTTTGGATGAAGGTGGTGTGATCAACAAAACTTGTAATAAGTGATATCAAAAGTACGAATTTCAATTTTACTGATCGATAATGTAGTGAAATGCCGAAAAAAGTTGAAGACGTGGGAATTGGGGAAATTAATCACAAATCCTTATCAGATGCAACATTCATTTGTTGGACAACTTGATGTAACTCACCTTGCGAGTTTCGTTCACTGAAAGAAACTTGGAAGAATTTCAACCCCGAATACAAAGTGAGACAATGTGACATGGCGCTATTTCTGATGTCACAATTTAAAAGAAATACCGTTCTGCATAAAATTGTAATTGAAGGTGAAAATTGAGCGACAAACTTGAAGTAAGCAGGCGATTCTGCTGCACGATAGCTTGGGCTGCTAAATTATTTTACATGCGGGTTATTTCTCAGATCTTTCGCCCACAAATTATCATCTGTTTTGGTCATTAAAGCATTACTTGGTTGTTTCTGGCTTTAAATCTCCCGACGAGGTCGAAAAAGCATTAATGATTTTATTGACTCAAAACCGCTATCGTTTTTTCGACAGGGAATTTGCCAGTTGCTTGAAATACATTGGAGTTGTTTTAATATACCTAGTCAAAAGTGTGCCATAAAGATGCCAGGATATTATCGAAAATTATAGTGACTAGAAGATTTATCACAATATGCGCTACGTATGATGTTGTTTGTAATTAATTCAGTACTACCTCGTTTACGTCGTTTTATGATTACGTCGCCGATTGCAGGGCGGTTATGCAGAACTTAAAACTTTAGGGGTTATTTCATGAAATTAAATTTTTTTGCTTAATATCATATATTACAATAGTGTATACCCCTACCAAAAAATCACTTATAAAATTTAAATCATTACGGAGTTATAGACAAATAAAATGACGATATCTTCTTTCCTTTAATTTTTGCCCTGTGAGGTAAACATCGTCGTGCAATTATCACCTGTTGAGTTTTATACATTTGCACAGTTTTATTGTTTTGACTATATATGAAATATGCTCTCCCAAAGAAAAAATGCACGTGGGTATATTCAAGTAATCTGTTTAAAGTGAATAATATAATGGCAATAAACTATTTTTAAAAAAAAGCAAAGATTAAATTACTGCAGAATAGCATATGTAAGATTACAAGGGTTGAAGTATAAACTATATCGATTAATCTTTGATCGACTATTCTATGTTTAAATATACGTCCAGACTATAATTTCAATTTAGAAAACTTCATTGCTCTCCGAGGATATTAATTTTATTTAACAAATGTTATTTATCTAACATGTTGAACATATTTAAGTGGTGATACATTTTTATTGATATAAAAATAAAACACATTCTTCCAATAGTTTTCATTCATGAAGATTTGTTTAATTACTTTAGAAAAAAGCTGGTCTGTTTATTTTGTAGATACTGTAACGAAACAAGTTAATTGTTTTTCAAATGTTCATTTATATTCACTAAAATTACAATTATTTATGTACGCTTAATTATTTAAATATTTATTTCACAATCCACTAACAGAAAACATTTATATTTCTATTTATGTTTATATTCATCAGTAACTTTCAGCACAAGATTCTAACAAAAACTAAACTAAGAGAATTTAATCTGCTGTTTATATATAAAAGATAAATTCTAGAACAAT
>JAHWXV011195202.1:0-11938 GCA_024586415.1 Phrixothrix hirtus
ACGTAACAGTAATGCAAGTTGGGCGTTGTTTTATTTAGATTTTATTAAGTAATATTAGAAAAATTCTTACATCATATTAAAGTACGATATTTTAACTTTAAGATAAAATGAAATAAGCAGCACTTTCACTATATTTACGAAATTGATTTATGATCATCGTTTGTTCTATCATATTCCATAGTGGGCCGGCCTAAATTTTTCAGGCTATCGATTTATTCACCAGTTGAAGTTTTTTTTTGGCGTAATGACAATTTTGTTCGTTACGGGTTTCAGTGCTCCTTATATCTATCCAATTAGGATTGATCCTAGTGTGATTAAACATATTTAATGTTTAAATTGCGTAAAACGTTTCTAATCGCATGAAGGATATCTAATGAGTTCGGTTCCTTTAAATAATGTTTCGGAATACTAATGCATGTTTAAAGTGAATACGGTTATTTTACACGTGGAAATAGTTGCAAAACCAGGGATTAATTTTAATTAATTTGAAATAAATTATTGAAACAAAAATATAGTTTTGATTCAAATAGTCTCTTAGCAAATTAAAATATTGTGTTTAAATTTGCCATGAGAAAAAGAAAACTATCGGTTAATTTTTTTATTTACTCTTTTTGATTTGTCATAATATGACCAATAATTGTGTAGGAAACTTTTGAATTTAGTGAAAATAAATATTGCGATGGTCTCATATTTCTATTTAAAGATGAAAAAGTTTAGTATTTGAAATGTCAGCCGTATATATATTAGAGTAGTTTACGAAAATAAATAATACCTCGGAGATAAACGCGAAAAGTTCGAAAACGTTTAATTAATTCAAACATTTTTTGTTTAGGGACCTGGGACTAAATATAAATGCAACAAAGTTTTAAGCTTATACAGTGCTTTTAAAGCTTTTATGATGAGATAAAAACGTTAGTCAGGCAAGTTTTTGTCGCTCAAGTTAACTTTCCTTCATTGTCAGAATGAGAATAAACTGAAAACCCCAAAAATACAATTCGGATTTGGAAATTATCTCGAAGCCAATCTGCGTTTTGAACGTTGATAAATTTCTACAGAGTTGATTATATACAATGGATATTCAAATCAAAATTTGTACTCTTGTTGTTACATATACGTATAGCAGCAATTTCTGAAACCGAATTTTAATTTATATCAGGAAATGAATTCCCCTTTGAATTTGCAATTCTCTCTTCTAGCGACGAATTAGTTATAGGCGAGCGCTATTTGCACATTTTAACTTTTCACCAGGAAAATTCAAACAAAATCCATCAAATGTAACAAAGACGGAAAAGCTTTTTGAGTGAATAGAAAAGGACCACTAGTATTGTACCGGTATTTAATACGCGTTCCCACCGACGCTTTCATTTTCGTCTCGACCCAATCTCATTGTTTCTAAGCTTATAGAATCCAGGATTACATCTGAAAATGTTCCTTTGAATACGTGAACCAAGTAATACAACTGTGTACTTTCATGCTCGAATACATATTAATTTATACTTTAAAATTTCAAAAGCGCATTAAAATTTAATGAACGTAGCTGGCAAAATTTCTTATGCCTACAAAATTATTTAAAAGCGAAAAGCCCATTATTTGTCATTTTTCATTAAAATGAAGCCTATTAAAATGTATTCTCAATAAATGTAGTAAAATTGAAGGTTCGTTTTATATACAAACTAGCGGTGTCGTTCTTATTTCAGCTGGTAGACAAATTGAAAACATCTATTTAACATAATATCGTCGAAACGTGAAAGGAATTCAATTTAAAGACCTGAGAACTGATGGAAAGAGGAAAAGAAACAAGGATAAAATAATCCTAAAAAATTCTGTTTCTAGACTTAGATTTTTACATTAAACATCAAGCTTAATGAATTGAACCAATTCACACGCCTTCTCAAATTCGTTAAAAATCTATTTTAGATTTGATCCCTAATTCGAGACTGAGTCCTCAAAATTTTCATTCTCATCAAATTCAATTTTTTAAACCCATAAATTTTAATATTCTTTATTTAAATCGGATGCCTATGTCAAAGGAAATATTATAAATCTATAAATCTATTTTACATATTCTTCAAAGCCCTGTTTTGTATTAGGAACTATTTAAAAATTATTTGCATTTTGATGTTTCTCAAAACATGAAAAGTGAAAAACAGAAAACGTGTAAAATATGTTTTTCGTATATACGAAGTTTTAGCCTCATAATAAATTACCTTCTCGGTTTATAAAAAGAACTCCAGTAATAATGCTAAAGCTTAAACAAGACTTGAAGCAGATCAGATTTTGATTAGGCCGTATTTTATAAAAATAATTACTACTTCATTCTGGATGAAATATTAAGGTCAAACATTTTTATAAATGTGAATCATTTGGGTCATTCCTCATTCATTTATTTATTGTTCATGAAAATGTTACTACTCGTAATTAATTAGAAAAGAGGTTTTGCTGATTTACAACTTTGTTAGTAAATTATATCCTAATGTTTTCTAAACAAAGTTAAACGTCCATTACTATGCCTAAATCTAATATTAAAAAGATAAGGTTTCTGTTATACAGCAATAAATAAACAAATTTAGGTTCGGTACATATACGAGATACGTCCTGGCTCTACTTGCCCGAGCTTTGCATGTGGTACCTCAAAAATGTTTTAGGGGTGCGTACCTCCATTCCTAAGAAACTTCATCACGTGTATTAGTTTGCAAGAAGTTTATGAGTAAGCAATCTGCTGGGATTAAAGCGTATTAAAATTAAAAATCAATTACTCATAGTGTGTAGTAAGGGATTTGCCATCTTATTCTGTAAAAAATTGCCCAAATTAGTTGGGACTCGTACATGATAGCGTTGAAGATAAACCGCGTAACGGTCACCTTGCAGAAGTACTCAGCCTGATGTAATAGATGCTATCAAAGAGAGAAGTATCAAAAATTATTTTAATACCACAATATTGCAAATGGAGGAAGGCGTCCGTTGTGCTTGCGCATTTTTACAGTTCGGTTGCAACAATGAAAAGAAAGTGGTAGATGAAATTATACTGGAATATTCCCTCGAAAAGGCACGGGCTGAGACGAGGGGAAGCCACGCGGTAAGCTTGGTGGCGTGTGCTGTTATAGCATGACAAGATGTCGGTTTATATCGCTAGTATTTCCAAAATAGCGATTAACCACATGCTTTACAGATATGGCATCTAAATTTTATTTCGCGATCCAGGATTTAACCTTCGAAGAAAACTTTTCGGTTAGATGTAGATATGTAAGCAGTTGTTCTAAGGTATTTCAAGGATAAAGCTTGTCAATATTTTTCAAAATAATAGAATTTTAATCAAAGTACGAAAAAAATCGTTACAATAAGTAGAGATTAATTATAAAATAATTAAAGAATTTTATTATCTCACCCAGGGCGTCTCGCGCTGTAGAGTTCCATGTTACTGTGTTTTCTATTTTTATCTTTAATTTTGAATTCCTATTCAATTTATTTCCAATAATGCAAATATATACTCGGTGACATCGAAATCACAACACCAAGAAGGAATTTTTTGACCAAACTCGGCCGAAGCTTTTAACTACTAAACGGTAGCAATTGACTAAAACTTCAAAGTAAAAGAACAAAATATAAACATAATTTTTATTAATAATGGGTTGGTTACACACTCCCTCGCTCTTTGTGGCATCGAATTTAGCAGATGATCGATTTCCTCTTGAGGTATTGTGTCCGAAGCAACCTGTACTTCGTGCTGTAGAGCTTGCAGCGCCTGAGAAGGATGTAGCAAGTTCCTCAGTCTTCTCTCCATTGTCTCAAACATGCTTGATGGGCAAAATATCAGGAAATCGCGGTGACAATGGTAAGAGATTGACATTATCCCCTGCAAAGCGGTCCATATAACGTCTTGCGATATGGGAACGGACATTATCTTACTGAAAAAGTGGGTCTTCCAACTGCTGAATAAATGGAAGAAAATAGGGTTCTATCATGTCATTTACATATCGCTGGGCAGTCATATTGACTCGAATGAATACCGAACGAGACCTACTCTCATAAATTATAGCACTCCATACCATAATCCCCACAGTGTGGTGCACATGCCTCGCAACAGAAAATTCAGCATTGCGACGTTCTCTATGATTTCGTCTAACCCTCATACGGCCATCGTGTACTGCCAAACAGAACTTGAATTCATCACTCCAGGTTCCAGTGCAATCGCAAAGTACACTACTCCAAACGTTCCTGTCGCTGTTGGGACGTTAATGGTAACACAAGATGTGGCCGATAGGATTACAAGCCGCAGGCTCTGATTCTGCGATAAACCGTTCGAGGGGTTATAGGACGACCTTTGGTCGGCAATTGATCTGGTACTGGAGAATCGGTCTCTTGTTGCCATAAGTCGAAGATGGCGATCCTGCACCTCATTCATCTTCTCCCCCTAGTTCCTCTTCTGCGACGTTCCTGACCTTCCCTAGTCCATGCCTAATAGCAGCAGATGTTGGTGGATTGGTTCCGGTTAAGACGATTTGCAATTTCTCTGAACGAGAAACCACCTTCGCGCAAACCAACAATACGACCTTTGTCAAATTCGCTTAATTTACAGTAATTTTCACGTTGACGCACTCTAGGCATAATCACACCCTCAAAACAAACGATCACAAGCGAAAACACTAAAGAACTGAACAAAATCTCGCAAAACATACACCAGATAACATTGTTCGGTAAAAACTGAAAGAGCTGCCAGATAAGTCATTATCACCTAATTCATAATAAAAAATTTTAATCAATTGTTACTTTTTAGTAGTTAAAAGTTTCTGCCAAGTTTGGTCAAAAAATTCCTACGCCTTCTTGGTGTTGCGGTTTCTATGTCACAAAGGTTAGTTTCTCTTTACGCTACCGACCTGTTTTTGTACATTTATCGGCTATGTTGATTGTCACTTTCTGATGTATTTCCCGAACTGCTGTAATTGTCCTAGTAACGCCACGATAACAAGTAGATTATGGTTCATAAAGGTACTAGTACTTTTATGAAACGGGGTAAAGGTTTGATATCAAATTGTCGTAATTAGTTGATAGTTGTTGTTAGCGCAAAGATAACGTACAATACACGATTGTTCAGCGCATTACTATAATAGGTCTTAAAATTAGCAAAACTCGACTCTTCAGGTCTCGTTTTTCTAATTTTTTCTTGACCTGTTATAAGGTACCTGCCGATCTTGTAGCGTGATATACTATTTTAAACGAAGGGTATGATAATTAATAGAGCTCAATAGAATATGCGGTTTGGAACCCGACTCTGCTCTTCAGTTACCTTCGAATGATATAGCCCATTCTCTAATGCACTTATTTCATTTTAATTCTGTTAACGTAATGAGCTGACTCCTATATCTTTATCATGTTTATTAAATTATATTTCGAAATTCTAAATTCCTTTTGTTTTTAGGGCGTCAGGTGGTATGAAGAATAAACCTTTTCGCATTGGGGAATGCCCCAGCAAATTTACATTTTGGGAGTCTTTGATTTATCGGAATTCTATTATTTAAAATTAATCTCTTGCCTTCTGGGTGAGTTACTTTTACTATACATTTAATATTTATTCGCATTTGATATCTATATTTTTAAATAAAATTATCGCATCTTGGGAAATAGTTGTCCAGTCCATTATCAATAACATTGTTACCAAGTGCTCGTTTTACTTTTTGTTGAGATAGCCACTTGGCTAGAATTTGCAACATCGTCAATTTCCTGCTACTAAACTAGTTACCTTTGCTATCAGAATGATAACTTACCTACGATTATTAAGTAACTGCCTAGACGCGAAAATTATTTTAACAACTCGCAATAAGTATTGTTGTATCTTTACTTACCTTTAATCTTTATTTGATTTTTTTTAGATTATCTTTGGCGTGGTTATTCTAAATTGAAATATATCTTTATTAATTCATTTTGGTCACCAACATTTATAATTATATATTTTATTATTTGGAATTTATTTAACATTTCTGTTTCATAGATCAGTATGCTTAGTATCTGTTGCAATTTATTAATATATCTTATAATTTGAATGAACATACAGTATCACTATCTAGTCCAACCTAACTAGGTTACTACTTTACGTTATATAAATGTGATCAGTTTTTGCTGAGGCTAGTTACTTGTAAAACCTTTTCTTTGACTTCCTAGACGAGACGCTTGTATAATTGTATTACAAAGGGCATGCCTTCTTTGTGTAAATACTTTGCTGTCCTATCGGAGCCCGTTCGAAGCACTTCATCATCTCCATCGAATATCTTACAGTTTACGCAACTCCTGATCAGTTTCGATCGAGTGCTGCCATTAGTAACCTTACGTATTATTTTGATTACTTACCTATAATAATCATTGCTAAATAACATTAATTTATTCTGACATATACGTTCACTGTACCATCGTCTATTTTTGGTTATTTATTTATATATAATTACAGCATCTGTATAAATACGTATTTATGCGTAAAAGCCTCCTCATTATTTTATATTCTAAAATCGCAACTTAGCAAGATACCTACATGGCTATGATTTTAGTTACATTAGGACACTCCCTGAGATAATTAAAGCTAGTCGAAGTAACATAATTTCCCATTCTTCATTTTTCAACTAATAACGATTCCAACTAAGCGAGTAAGTATAATAACACGCTACGGAATGTGTGTTTGATGAAACATAAGCTCAATTGTAGTTGTGTTAGTGTTACATAATTTTCATTGTATGTCTATTAACATAAAATAAAATGTGAAATTCAATATAGAAAAATAAATTGAACTGCTTATGTGTCGGCAGAGACTTATATAAATACGATAATGAATGAGATAATCATAATCAGAATATTAACATTTTTTAGAAAAATCTTCCTTCGAATAGGGACCGAACCCGCGACTTCTAGTTAGATCTCAGAGCCACCAAAGGTTCGGTCCCTTTACGACTGGAAATCTTCAAATGTTACACTTTAACAGTATTCCTTCTACCTCGAAAATTACATAAAGATTTAACTTCATAAAGTGTAATATTTAAAAAAGATTTTCAGTCGTCCGAATATTCTATAGCTTAGTTAGTAAAGTGTCTGGGAACTAACAAGAAGACACGGGTTCGATCCCCGCCAGAAGAGAACTTTTTCTAAAAATGTTATTGTTCTAATTATGATTATTTAACTTATTATCATATTCAAGATAAAATAGTTGATACAGAAATATCCATTTTCATCTAAATAATTTTCAAACTTTCGTTTCAATTAACCTAGTTGAGAAATTTTGATCCTTAAATTGGTTTTTGTACCCCGAAACAGCAAAGCTGTTTTCAATAATTTTTTAGTTTTTACATAGATATGAGCCGCTATAAGGACCTTCAATAGATATCGGCTGAATTTATTAAAGCAAAATATGTTATCAAACTAAAGGGAAAACTAAAATTTCGATTAAACTGAAGAAAACTAGGGGTAACTGTTTTTCTAAAGATTTATTTGGATATTGTTTTCAATTTTTGGTTAATCTTAATGTAAAGATTTGAATTTGTTTAAAATAATATTTTTCTTTAAATGCGCTAACACATAAGTATGAAAAATAGATTACCTTAAGAATATCTCATTAAAATTCGAATATTATGTATGACGTAGAAAACTTAAAATCTAAAACTATTTTAAGTGATGATAAAAGTGTTTAGATAGTCAACGAATTTTAAACCAGAAACAAACATTTTGAAGACCGAAGAGAAAATTCGTCTATAAATACTTTTGGAATCTAAAATTAGCGGTAGCTCGTCTTAGACAGATATTTTAAACGTCCGTGAAATTCGAAGCACAAGTGTTGCTAGGGAAGAGCTATTACAGAGAATCAGTTGCGAGACAGATATAATGGATAGTGAAATATTTAGAATGACATTTTTAGATGTTTTCACACACACCTTAAAGTGGGACAAATTCTATTTAAAACTAATGCTTCTAAACTATCTTAAAACAGTTAAACCAAAGAAACTACTTACCTTATATAAATTCTGAGAAAATACTGTTCGGTTTTTATCTACAGCACATCGATGGATATCTGAAAAAAATAAATATTTTGAAACTAAGGTAACGTGAAAAATGTTTAAAAATATACTATTTGTAAATATTTATAAAATTACTCGTTTAAAACTCTATTAATTTTTGAAATTAAGTTAAAGAGAAGGCTCGATGCACATGGATGTAAATATACGTAGCGTGCGTATCACGTAACCGCAGTTTATTTTCACGCCCTTGTGCATCAAGCCGAAGAGTTTCAGAAATTCTTTTGTTTACTAAGCATTTATACATAAAAACAGTTTTATCTACAAGTTAATTGAAGGACTTAAAACTATGACAAAGCCTCATTCCTAACTAAAGATAGAAAACCGTAACGTCAAAATGCCATCCTACAAAACAATGCGAACCAAATATTTTTACAAATTAATAGCATTAGTTCAGTGCCCTATGAAAACTGGTAGTAAAAGCGCGAATAAATAATAAAAGTGTAGTGTGTGGGTGTTAATAGAAACGAGTGAAATAAATAAATTAGAAAAGACAATATACTGAACTGCAAAAATTAAAGAAAAACTACTTTGCGCGCGAAGATTTTAGTAAACAAATTGTTTACACCAAAAATTAAAACATTAATGTACCAAGAAAAGCGATTAATTCGTTTAAAAGTAAACCAGTTAATTAAATGAAAAATGACCTGAACGCTTCTGCCGATGTAAAAATTCCTTCAATTCCATCTATTAATTGATATAACGAAAAACAATAGATTTGTTAATAGGTATACATACAGAAAATTCATCACTTAACAGAAACTAAAATGCACCATCAAACAAATCAAATAGATAAAAAATAAACAGGCTGAGTCTCAAAACACAGAGGGCTTTGAAATCAAAACTGGGCGATGAGTTAGGATGGTGTAGTGGTTAACGATAAGGTCTAGCATTCGAGCAATTTTAGGTTTGATTCCTGGGCTGCCTGTTCTGATTCAGATTTCAAGTGGTGTCAACCGAAACATCTCCTCTTAAACCAATGCTGGAGCAGTATTACAACTTTGCCTTTTTCTATCTTTATTTAGTATTCTTGTCTGAAGTGGGGTTGCAGATACCCTTTCAACACCTCGCCCCGTACGGAGGAATTGAAATAACTTTGGTATCCCTTTCATTTCTCGACCGTGCGTAAGTACGAACAAACTTGCATAATTCCGATCGCCATCATTCGAAGCGACCGATTTGGGCCCTATCGAAAAACGTATTAAAGACGTCTGTGAAGATTGGCGTTTAAGTCAAAGTTGTACTTATAGAGTTTAAACTCTTAAAAGAAACATGTATTAGGACCCCCAAACCTCTTCCGCAGGGCTTATTTTACCCTGTATTTTCTTGTGTTAATTGGAAGTGTAGTATTTCTGTCATCTGCCAAGATCCTTTAAATAATCAGTCGTTTTATATCGACTAGACACTTTAAAAAATCTAGATCTTAAATCTGATGTACGTTTCTTCTTGTACCAAAGTAAATATATAGGCTGAGTCACCAATGTATACCATTTTCAGCGTCTTTTGACGTCGAATTAACAAATATGTGCTGCTGTGACACGAAGGACGTTGTGCTTAAACAACACAAAACACTACAGGATGAACATAATTTAGTTTTGATATTGCCCATAGCTAATCAGAATATTTTCGACCGAACCTACAAAGGACAATTTTCCTAATTCACAAAAAATCATTCGCCTGAAACTGTTGATCAAAAGTCCGTCCAGAATATCGCCGTAAGTATATTCACGCTCCTCGCATTCTCAATATGATGTTCTTTTGATGAAGAAACATTGTATGTATAAAATTGTAAAAATCCTGTAAATAAACATGGAATTTTGTTTAAAATAGTGTAAAAAAATATAACAATAACAAGTATCTAAAGCCGGATTCACATTATGCAATCTTTTGCATTCGTTCTCAAGTTCCGTTTAATTCTGTTGCATGCTGTATAATTGTTCACACTTACGCTACAAAATGTGTTTGGTCCAAAAGTTCCGAGTAATATCAAATGTTTTGCAACCATTTTCTTTAAATAGAACCTGTTCTAAACGCTACAATTTATTGCAAACATTGCATACTTTAAATAAATGACTTGAAGTTATTCATTGTAGGTGAAATTTAATACAAGTGATCGCATAGTCGGAATCGGGCTTTATATTCCCTGAACAAAAATAACAATGGCCATTGTACAAAATATTAAAGTTAGTCAAAACTCGATTGAAGTATTTAACTATTTAGGTTTAGGTAAAATGGGGGTATTGTTCAGACAGTATCGTAGCCACAAGTTTCGCCGAACGGTATTAAAGTCGCAACAATAAAAGTATAAACCGCCCGCCTTGGCGCACCAACTCATTGCGGATATTTATAAAGTTCATAAAGTGGTTATTTTAAATCAAATGGTTCGAAATAGATTGCACGAAATTGGTATTTACTTTCGTTAACCAATAAAGGTTTCAGCGTTGCTGCAGGGATATCAAGCCAATCGTTTAATTCGGACTCAATAATGATCTTTTTACAGAAGAGTCCGGGTTTTGATATTATCGGGATTTAAAATCCATAACTGTAATAATGGTGTTTTGAAACGCACTACGTCTACGCAGGGTGGCCCAAAAGCTTCGAACTAATGCGATTTGTCGTTAATTTGTTTTTCGTTGATTCAGGTAAACAATGTTGATCTGCAGGGCACATAGAGCTCATTCACCTATGTGGGAAGGAAGAATACCATTACAGAGATGTTAATAGGAGACATCCTGAACTACAGTCAGCAGCGCATAGTACAGTTGGGAGACTTTTTGCAAAATTCAAAACTACTGGGAGTGGCGCAAGAATTCGTCGATCTGGACGCCTAAGCACATCATTGAAAGCGGAGGAAGAGATTTTAGCGAAAGTAACAGCAAGTTAGCCATGAACAACAATCCGTTGCGCCTTGATAAAGCCCAAGTATCATCCGTACAAGTTGCAATGTACACTTCTGGTCCAACAGCAATCTGCACTTGTTTACTAGCAACAAAGGACAAGTACCTGATCTGATCGCGTCATGGTTTGGTGTGGTTTATGGAAATATTTTTTAATTAGCCCCTACTATTTTGAGCGAAATGCCGACAGTAGAAATTACCTGGCAATGTTGGGAGATCCATTACTGCCCGATTTGGATATAATTAGTTCACGCCCAGGATGCCGTACTCCTTTCTGATACTTGGGTAGGTAAATGGCTGGACGAAAACTTCCCACAGTAGATGGTGGGTGAAATGGGGTCCTCGATCCCCGGATTTAAATCCAATGAATTTTACTGGGGCTATCTGAAATTAAAAGTTTATTCCGTGCACATCGGGGACAGAAACCATCTCCGTCAGCAAATTGTAGCCGAGTGGCGTACTGTAACACCATGCTTAGTGAAAACCATTCTCCGAAACCTGGGTGATCGGTTAAATTTGTGTTTTGACATTAATGGTAGTTCTATTGAAAACATACTGTAATAATATTGTAAATAAATGTAATCCATATGGCGTGGGACTTTTGGGTCACTCTGTATGTACTTACAGAATAATTGCGAGGGAGGCACCATAACTATTGGGACGAATATTACTGCACTACACAACAGAGTTAGTTTGAGTCCAAGGAGTCCTACAGAAATGCATCAATTACGTTTTTGCATAACGCAAGCGAAGGTTACTCTATCCAGTATATATGGCACATCATTCAATAACGGCTAATATTTGTATTTGAAAATACAATTAGAGAACGGTGGGACTTTATTTACGTAAATGTCATTTTAAGTTTTCTCATATGCTGCCGTTTGTTATAAATGCTGTCACGGTCTCACCTTTATCTTCAATTTATTTTACATTAATTTTAGTAAGTACATTTAGTACGCCCTGTATATAGATATTTAAAATTTCGTTTTGAAT
>JAHWXV011196317.1:0-10698 GCA_024586415.1 Phrixothrix hirtus
TATCGCATCTGTTAAGTTATCCGTTATGGTATTATATATAATATATAAGCGGGATAAAATCATGTTAGAGAGTGAGTTATTTCATTGAATGTTAAATACAGAACTAGAAAAATAGAATAATAAATGTTTTCGTTTTTTTATTGCGTAAATGCGTATTTATTTGGGAGTGCACGTGCTTATGTGCACTTATTAAGGAACCGCCGCTGACTGTGTGGCGTAAAAAGAATCAATTATTTTAGAATATTTCCATTGAACACGTTACAAATTTAAAAACAAAATTAATTGTATTAATATCTTGTCTGACATTTAAGATAAAAAAAAATTATAACCTAATGTTTTTAACACATAATTTTGGTAGCAAACAATCAATATAATAATTAAAAAATTGTAATCTCTCATCAAATATAATTTTTATTCTAGATGTCACATTGGTAGCGAACTCTTTCGTAAATGAAACCAAAATTAATTGTCTTAGACACAAATTAAATGGTCATATACATACATCTTCAGGCTTAATCTTAGTAATATAATTTAATTTCAGGTTGATATAGAGTAAATTTTCAAATGTCGTGGTTTATTCATTACTATTTGATTTTTAAAAAACATTCTTGTTAACAGATTAAAATAAAAATTTTATAAAGTCAGTTGGTAAAAGTAGGACAAAACAAATTAACAGGTGTCAAGTGGTAGAAATTTTGATGCTTAAGCAATCAATATGTTTAAAAATTAAATCTTTAAGTAACTACCAACTTAAAATTGTTTTATTATTTTAAAGAAAATAAACAAATCCAAATAACTTTACTATAAGCACTTCATGAGAAAACATTGCGTGTTTTTATAAGCACATCAAATTACAGTAGTAGTGTTTATTATCGTTCCATCGTCCTTTTAGTTAGCAGACAGGATTGTATTTAGAGCAAATTATATTATTTAAAGTTTCAAAATTTAAACATCGTTTTTAAAAAAAATTATTAGAAAATTGTGCTTTACCCATAGTTTGCACGGTGCCACTTATTTTTGGGTCACTCTCTATAAATTAAAAATCGCATACTTTAACATTCCAAACACAAATTATGTCAAAATATAAACAAGTAATTGTATTTATCTTTGTAATCCTCAAGAATGTTCCTCCATATCATTTTCACGGGTCTAAAACAATCAGGTCAAATGATTGAGTTGTATAAGTAAAAAATGAGTTTTATGGAAGATTGTGGAATGATACATTTTCCTCAATAATAATTTTCGTTTGACAAATAATTTCTTCTATAATATTGTGAGAGGTGACCTTTTAACTCATCTTTTAATTTAGGGAACGACAGAAATCGATGCCAAATCGGAACTATATAGAAGGTGTTCAACTTTTCCTTGTTGCACTGTAATGCGATCTTGCGTTGACATTCTATTTACCTTTTTGTAGTTGTTCTCTACAATACATCATACTTTTAAAGTTCTCAATTAAAACCTTATAAAATGGGTCTCAAAATTAACGCACGATTTAAATTTCGCATTATTTTTGTTTCATTAAGTAGGCAGCGCTATACGTAGTCACATCTTGCAGTAAACACATTGCGGTTACCTGATGGAAGAATGCATAACTTCTTCAAAAATGAGGCTGAAAATCCTGTGACTGTCAATAGCTATGACGACATAATGTCGGAATTTTTGCGGTCTCATTTGGACGGCATTGATATAAGTGACAATTAGTCCCAAGCATGCTGCTACATATCAGATGGTGTTGCGGCAGAAATTTAATGGGCGATCAGAATTGACCACCAAGTTCGTGCGTAGTTGTGGTTTTTTCTCTGAGGTTAATAAAGTTTACATTTTTCAAATATTTATTCATATGCCTTAAATTACAAAAATATATTAATTTCTTTTTAGTTATAAATAACAACTACAATGCAAACATTTTCATCTTTGCATCAAAATGAACCTTTTTTGAGAAATTATATACCTATTAATTAATAAATTTATCTTAATAAACACAAATGTACTAAAAAATACAAACTTCAACATTTCCACCTTTATACAGTTTTGCAACTGAGGAACCTTCCATTAATGCTTTCTAAAGAAAGAAAAATGCGGTTGTTTGTTATATAGTCAAGAAATATTTTATTTCCAATTAATTTTAAATACAAAGCTTCTGTGAAGACTTATAAAATCTTTCAGTGAAACTTTGAACATGATGGAACAAGAATCTATTTTTATAGTTTTCCAGTCGCTTTTTTGGCTTCCGAAGCACTTTATATGGTATGCTTGTATAAAGTTTATCATTTGATCCTTGCATTATATCTAGAAAAAATACATATATTTTTAAACTGATATATTGTATTTTTCAATATTTGTATAAGTACAATATTAAAACTAATAACTCAAAAAGTCAATACGTCGATAAGAATATATTTTTAAACTAATTATTATATATTATAAAATAAAAATGTAAAACTACATGAAATCCACAACATAAATAAACTAAGAACAATGATAATAAAATAAACAATCGGTACAGCTATATGTGTTTCTGTGTATGCTGTAAATAATAAATAAATGATGTCAAACATAATACTGATTAAAGATTCATGTTTGTAGTAGATATCTAAAACTAGATTTTCGTTCGTTGATACTATACCGTAATATGGGTCCACTTGGAACGTTTTTTGTTTTAAAACTTTAATTCTATTTGGCTGCACAGGGTGTAAACGAAAACGATAATAATACGCTACTGCAAAAACTTCGTAGCTTTTATTATAACAGTTTTCAAAATATAGACAGCCCTCGAATTTACACATTTTGAAGTCGCGCGATGAATTTTGTAATACTTTCCGTTGAATTTTTTTACGAGTAAATAGAAAACAAGAATTAAAAAAACTAATGGTATTAAAAGCTAACCACCTGTTGAGTGGTGGTACGTACATATTGGTAAACAAATTATACAAATTCCTATAACATTATTTTTGAGTCTCTTATATCGCACTTGTTTGGATTTCACTATTAATGTTGTTCTAACGTCGATAAGTAATTTAGTTTTATAAATACATAGATATTCTGGTGGTTTATCATATTTACATTTATATAGCATAGGCCTACGTGATTCCTGAATAATTTACAAGTAATTTGTAGAATTGTATAAGAAGGTGTACTAAATTTTTATTTTATTTATACAACAACCATTTGATTTACACGAATATTTTCCGGAACAAATTAGCCATGATAATCGGTTCTGCATTTTAAACTTGACAATAATTTAATGCATGATTTAAATGAAAGGCTATAGTCGAGTGTTGGCTCATACCATTGAAACGAATATTTGCGTTCAGATTAGGAGAAATTTTTTTAACTTAGATTCGTTTGAATTGTTGATGAAATTTTCAAAACGGTTTATTAATGTGATCTAAAAAATTTAACAGTCTTTTGCTAAAAACAATGTTGTATTAATGTGTAATTGTAGTTGGTATAAATGAGGTTATTTGTATATAATTTATTCACATTCGAGCATATTCATACGAATTTTATTAATTCTTCCAATAGTTTTTGTAGTTATGAAATAATCGACTCTAATAAAAAAAAATACAACGTGAAACCTTTTTGATAATTATTCAATGTTTAATTTATAGTGAATGAAATACTTAAGTAGATTGAAGAACATTTTTTTCAACAGTTGATTAGGTCATTGTAATCGCGAGTGAGCAGCTATTAGCGTAAGACCGATGCTTTTCATTTTTAAATATGTAATTACATTTAGTCTAACTAGGACAGTATTTGTAATAACTTTTTAGGCAAATATTTGACAAAAATTGTTAACTAATTTGATTCCATTTTTCACAATATTCCTTATATTTTTTTTTACGTCATTTATAAAACTAACTTCGAAAATGATGATTGCACATTGGGGGTTGCCGTTGCCATAAATTACTTACTTCAAAGTTTTAAACATAAATAATGTATAACTGGAAAAAAAGAATATTTTCTCGACGTTCAAAGTTAATGACACATTGTAAATATTTTGAACACATCACAGTTTTGATTATATTTGTAAGAAATCAACATTAAACTCACAAAAATAATTAAAAGGAGAAATATGTATATAAAAGATATTAATACATTTTTGTTAATATTTAGGCAATTTAGAGCTAGTCCAAATAAAAAAAAATATATAAACTTTAGAAACTATAATGAATACCAACTCCAAATAAAAATGTTAATTGAAAACTAAATACATAATTATTTCAACAAATGCATAAATGATTTCAGTTACAAGGTACAAAAGATGTCCCAACGATTCTATTTGAATTATTGAATCGTTCTTAGTTTGTTGCCAAAGAGGTGTACAGGATTTCGAAAACAATAGAAACTAATTTAATAAAATTTGAAGCGTGGCTAGAACGAGCGTTTGTATATCTAAGGTGTGCAGATTTTTTTTACCGAAGTTATACAAAGTGATTCACAAATATGATCAACTCTTGTTGAAAACTAAGCGTTACCATCCTTGATTATCTGAAAAGCACTTTCGTTAGAGGTCTCAATAACCTAGCAGCGGCTAAATTGAAGCACTGAAATTTGTTTGGCGAACAAATGACGTAATAAACGGCTAAATTAATTAATTAAAAGACACTATTGCATAAAAGTCACAACTGATGGAAAGTTTTAATTTCTAAATTGTAAGTAGATAATTTGTCCCTGCTCGGTGATACTTAATAAGTCGATTAGATAATATTAAACAGTTGAAAACTTGCTCTTTACACTTGTTATGTGTAACTCTAACAATTATATGTTATGAAAACAAAAATTCATAAATAAAAGATATTTGACCGGAAGACTAAATACATTGTAAACCTAAATATTAGTTTGTATTATTTTAGGAATAAGTAAGGTAATTAATTGGTAGTATATTATATACCAAGGGACTAAAGCGCCTCTTTTAATCCCGAAAAAGATTAAAAGCAATTTAGTCCTGAGGTATATACATTATTTTTTGCACTTTCGAATAATTTGGAATTAAAATGGTCCAAGAATTTTGACATTAACAGGTCATTCGAGTTATCAATGCTACTTTATTTATGCGGAATTTAATTTACTTCAACTCCTTTAGAAATAAAATAAAAGTTTAATCACTTGAAATTAAAAGTGCCGCTTTAGTTATGAAAATAAGTGACTAAATGTGACGCTTTAGTTACGAAAATGCAAATAATTACTTACATCATAAGATTGGAGACTTAAACTAATCTTAAGATAAGAATTCACATGGACTAACGGTCGAAAAAATTTAATAATTACATTAAAACTTACCATAGTATAACTTCAGAATAGGGTAGATTTCCAGAAATTTAATTCCACTTTTATTTTCGAATCACTGACCAACTATTTAGGCTATTTATCACAAAAACTACTACTTTTGCCTTAATTATTCGCCATTTATTAATTCAAAATTTTGGAATATAAACGTGAGCTCTATCCGTTCAAGTTCTAGATGCCAACTCACATTTATTTTGTAAAAAACTAAACATTTAATGAAATCTTAGCTCAGGGCAAGCTAACTGACCGTTTTAGCCATCTCTTTCTATAACATTCCCAAAGAAGATTTCTCGTACTATACATCAAGATTAAAATATTACTCTAAGGGATCTATAAATTGCTTATTTTGGAAGAGCTGCCAGCCAAACTGAGGATTAAAATGTAAAATTAACGGAATTTCCTATATAATAATTATTTTAAAGCAACGTGTACCAAAGGTCGATTTATTTTACCCAAACTAGAAGACTGTAGATTTATCCATTGTTTTAAAAATACTTCAGCCGTCGATCTAAA
Organism: Phrixothrix hirtus; assembly: GCA_024586415.1. Classification (NCBI taxonomy): domain Eukaryota; kingdom Metazoa; phylum Arthropoda; class Insecta; order Coleoptera; family Phengodidae; genus Phrixothrix; species Phrixothrix hirtus. Next base: position 5,806 of record JAHWXV011196317.1, read on the forward strand.
TCTATTAATCAAATTACATAAGGTTTTTAATATCAAAAATTTTAAATTATAGAAAAACTATTATCCTAAAATTAAATTAATTTCCCATTTCAATTATTATCCCTAATTAATCTCTCTATGGGGGATACCTAAAAACTTAGTTTAAGAGAAGCGCTAGTGAATGATCAATTTCCGCAAGAATTTCAGAATAGGCTTTCTCATGGTTTGAGTGGCAAATCATATTTTGAACATCTTTTAAAATCATTTTTCTCGTGTTTGTTTTCAATTTTTCAATATCGTTTATAGTTTAATTGCCTACTATTAAAAATTAATTTTTGTTCAGTTTATTATCGGGGTCCTTAAATAAATGTGACTTCTACACTTCTTGTTAAATGTTTTACTGCGAGTCGTATTTTTTGCAATCGACTACTTTGTATGAAAAAATTGATCTAGGGTGGTGTACTTGGTTAACGTTATGGTCTAACATTCGGGAGCTCCTAAGTTCGTTCTACGTGACCGCAGGCTATGATTATGGTTTTGAGTAACTTCCTAAGTTGATATAGGCATCTACTCTGAAGTAAATGCCAGGGAAGTATTTCCACTCATTCCTACCTTCAAATCTCTTACCAAACCCATCCCTGCCTTTACCTAAAGTCAAAAAAATACGCTCTAGATCAGGCCAAAATATCCCTAAGTTCGTTATAACTAATTATTGGAAAAAATCTCCGACTCCAAATTTCCTTCGATAACAAACGAGTTAATCATACTATGGCGAATGATGCCTACACAACATTCTGTGCAGTCTGTGTTGTGCGTCTGTTCAATGTACCGTTAGCATCAACATTATTCAAAAGACTTTTACAAATTCACATTTTCGTCTCACCATGTTTTAAATTTAAAACGAATTTTACACTGATTACTAGCTTAATGCTCGATTTTTAGACGTAAAATTATTGTGAACGTTCTATTAAAATAAAAAAGTTAACTATGCTTGTGAGACAAAGCACTTATTTGTGTTTTTTATAGTATACCCGAGAACTCTTTAATTTAATTAATTCGGGGCGAAAACGACGATCAGGACTAAGTTGGTCTCAGATTTTAAGCTGCAGTAAAAAAAACGCTTTCTCTTTCCGAAATTAAATATTCAATTTGTAAGTTAGTAAAAGATAGCAGGAAGTAATTAGTAAAATTTAAGAAATACCAGGATATACTAGAAAAAGCCTGAATATTTTTCTTATGGCCTCTCCCCAAATTGTCTTAAACTATGTTGAGCCTTTTTCAGATATTTTAACACCCGTATTATTTTGTTTTGATCGTATATAGAAAGCAACTATCATTTTCTTTGGATAATCATAAAATTTTGGTTATAACGTTACTATGAAATATTCATGAAAGTTTTACAAATTTTTCATTCAAATTTCAGTCCCGTTCAAAGGATTGAAGATATCTCAGAATTTTAATAAAAGCTACATATTTGTAAATAAATGTTGAGATAGATAAGGCTTGCCAGTTCAGCTTGTTGATTAACAAATGGTTTTAATCTTATTTTCAGCTCCCCAAGGTTTGTACGTGATGTTGCTTCTTATACGAGGATAATCCTATAAAATGATCATTTATTTGCTGGGACATTCAGAGCTAGGCATTTAACATATTTTTTTTAATTAGGTCATTTGATAAATATTTTAATATAATGTAACGGGTGTTAAATAGTATACATGTTTATAGCTTCTCAAATGCGTTAAAAGTCCTTCTACATTATAATATAATCCAAATGTTATAAATACTATTTTTTTATTATAATATTGAAATTGAGAGTGCCCTTGGTATTCGCTTAATTTGATCGATAGAACATACATATTTTATATGAAAAGCGTGGGGTTTTTGGCAAAAACAAAATTAATTCGAATGCTTTACCAACCAACTTATTTATTATCAAATTACTTTATTAGAAAAGGAAACATTTTAAAGTTATTATGATTACTAACATCCGTGGTAATATTAACAAATTTTGTTAATTCTTTTTAACCTGATAATTATGGTGGCATTGCTACATATACGAACTTTAATTGGCACTGCAACAAAACTCACAATATTATCGTATATTTTAATTATTTATTTAGGCTCCTTAATTATTCACAAACTACAATTAATTATAATTCTACACGTATTTGTTTGCAATTTATTTGTAGCATTAAATGTTAATATCAGAACAACTCGCTAACCTAAGCTACGAGTCATATTAATACGAAAATCGGTAACATTAAAAATATTTCAAAAAATTCTATACTTTGTGCCTTACTTTTGGATACGTAATTCAAACCAGCGCGCGACATGACTGATCATGGAATTTTCTCGTGTTGCTCACAATAAACGTCGTTATTAATTTTATGACATCACTCTTGCACATATCTTGCTTGAAAAATTTCACAATCTAATTTTTAACTGTTTTCTTGTAAATTGCATGGACTGAAATCTGTCGAATAATACAATTTACAAGGTGTCTCTAAAATAACTAATATTCTTTCTCACTATAATTAATAACCTTGTGTACGAGCTAAATTTGGCATAATAAATGTTTTACAGTGATCAACAAATTTTGATAGTTTTAATGATTTAATAGATACTAACTCGATTGTGTCTGTATTGCGTAATTGTGAAGATGAATGTATTCATTCTCGAGCACCAACTTTAAGGGAAAATAACATACGAGAATGTTTATTTGTTTTACTATAAATGCTGTTATTGTAACCTTTGCTTTTCAAACAGTACCAGCGTCTGCACTCGCATTTATTTTACTTTAAATGCTACTACAGGATGGGATAGTCAATCCGCGTTTTTCTTAGAAACTAGTAACAGTAGGGTGTGTGTGATGGGGGAAGCTAGCAGTACATTAGGTTCGTCCTTTAATATCTATTTAAGGGTAAGTTTTTGATTCCAATTTTACACCCACTAAAATAATTATCAAATTTTAGAAAACCTGGGAAAGTCAGATTATTTCTAAATTTGAAAACTCTTAGATTTTCCAGTTAAGTTGATTGCCTAAAACTTGACTTCAAGTTTCTAATTTTACGGGACTCTAGTAATGCTGGAGTTTGTAAGTTACCGTTGAAACTTTGACGATCTATATTTTTGGAATCGTTATCTTAAAACTGAATAATTACCGCAATCTTTGAAAAGATGTTAGTTTTGAATCCATTAAAATCGAAATTCATCACTGAAGTTAAAAGAGTTGTGATTGTTTACTAAACTGATTTCAAGTAAAATTAATTAAACGGCATTTGTTGAAATTTTTACATTATTAAATGTAATTGAACTTATAAATATCATGAGTTGGTGTTTTTTACAGTTTATTGCTACAAAATCATAATTTGTAATTTACCCAAAAAAGCGCTGGCGTTCAATAAATTTATAAAATTTGTAAACAACTTTTTCATTAATCTTTCATAATCCGTATTATTTACATTAATTTTAATTCAAAATTCTTTCTAGTATTTTATATTTTGGCATATAAATATCAGGTATTTTTGATTCGCTAGATAGTGTTTGCTTATTGAATTTTGGTCATTGCGATCGAATGTAAATCTGATGCGAAATCTTCGGTGATTTTCCGAGTTATGTTTTGAATGAGTGCGGACGTAAATGGAGACATTGTTTATAAATTAATGGGATATCATAGAAAACTTGTGCTTAATTATTAGTGGTGAAAAATGATGTTTGCTATGGCACGGCGTGTAGAAGAAATATCATCAAAATGGGATGTTGGATTCCATAGCAGTCCATAGGTTTTTTTTCGAAACAATAATTTTGCTACGTTGGCCACTTCTTATTCAATTTTGGTAACTGGTATTTTATTTACCATAAGATTCTTTTGCCACTGTGTACGCCTATCTTCTTTTACATAAAGTGCCGCAAAAACTCCTAAAGACATCAAATTTCACAGTAATACGTCAATTAATTAATAAAAAATTTAAACGCTATTTTGAAATTTGACTTGTGTATCTTATTAAATTAAAATTCTTGTCAAGAGTTTGCGAAAAGTTCACAATAATTAGGAAGTCTATGCTGTTAGGTTTATTTTAATTCATTTATTTAGTGTTGCTATATAGGGTGTCCGAAAATTAGTAAGACCACGTAAACTGTAAGTATCTTATGGCCTGTAGAACAAAATTGCCTTATAATTTTTTTTGCAATAACGTATAGTTTTCGAAATATTAACAATTATAGTATTAAGTCTAACCTTGGCGTGCGCGTCGTGCCGGATTGTCCTTGATGCGTATTACTCATCGGTACATCTTGAAGTATAAAACATACGTTTGTTTCTGAAAATATATATTTATTCCAGAAGATAAAGTTAAAAGGATTTTACGTTACTTTACCTGACATATTTTAATACAGTGCTTCTCGATTTTCGGTATACGAATTTAACAGGTAAGCGAAAAATTTAAAACTAATCTTTGTGAAGCAAAATAAATAAACAATGTATTTTCCAGTTGTTCGTTTTGTATGCAATATTAATTTTTAGAGAATAATATTGTTACTGATCTGCGTAAAAAGAATGGCTTATCTTGTTTTAGAATATCTCGTTTGAACACGTTACAAATTATAAAACATGACTAATTGTATTAATTTCCTGTCTGACATTGAAGATTAAACAATTTAGAAACTTGTAACAAATAATTTTGGTAGCAAGCAATGAAACAATCAATATGTTTAAAACTTAAATACGGTGGAGTCCGGATATAATGAACCCGCTTTTAGTGAACTTCCGGCTAAAGTGAACACTACTTTAGGTATCCTAATTTTTTCCCATAAGACCCGGTAATTTTGCGGTAATTCCCCGATTGTAATTTACGATGTGGAGTACATATATTAATTTTACTTTCAGTAGGGTTCGAGTTTCTACAGTGAATAGAG
>JAHWXV011197768.1:0-10452 GCA_024586415.1 Phrixothrix hirtus
TTGATGTGTTCTTAACCTGTCGCCATATCCAACAATAGTTAAGATTTGTATTCGTTCTCGTTCTGTTAAATTTGCCATATTTCTTAAAAAGAAACTGAGCCATGCCACTATCAAATTCAAACAGTTTGACAACTCGTTACTTCAAATTTAATTGTCAAAACAAATTCAGTTTTATGGTCAGAGGCGACTTGCAAATTGCAACGTAATTTTTTATGGTGAATAAATATTACTGTTTTTAAACTTAATGAGTGTTTTTTTCAAAAAAATTGTTATGTAAGGTACTAAAATGTTTATGTCATCGTGTAGCGGGTGAGAACGTCTATCAAAATGAAAAAAAATAAGGGTTGCTATTTAAAAAAATTGATGATGACGCCATTCATCAAAAACACAAGACGATCGAAAAAATTTTTTTTCGTTCGGAAGTGTCTTTTTAGAAAACAAAATTGAAATGTTCGAGGATTTTTCAAAAAAACGTCATATAACAAAATTATGGGCTTGGTGCGGAACTTTATCATAGCCTTGTATATATATCCGCTCACTGAACTAAACCCTCGGCGAAAATACGTTTTGGCGTTGATCGGCTTCTACGGATGTAATTCTATTCGCAACGTCATTACGCAAATCGATTTTCTACACTATAGGTACCCTAAAACATCACCGACTAGGAAATCCGAAACGATTACAATTAAACATGGATCTTACGAAATCACCGAGATGAACGATTACTTGCAAAAAATCTTTATTAAACGAAACTTTACTACTACTTCGAAGAGTGAAGATGGTGAAGGTGATGGCAATGAAACTGAGTTTCAAGATTATAATAAACCCATTTTTTACTTGTTACCGATTAACAGCACATTACAATGCGTTATAGGAAGTAAATTTAACATTAATTTCACGAAGACTGGAAATAAAGGACAAATGTTAGGCTTTAGTTCCAAGGTCCTCGAAGCTAACGTCGAAGATTATTCTGGTTTTGACCTGCAAATTCTAAACCATACGAATATCCACTTGGATTGTAACGTAATAACCGTGAACGGGTGAGGATTCTGTATAAAGCCGACATTTCCGTACCTCCCGCATTTACATTAAACAAGACTTCTGCTAATTCAACCTATTTGGAAAGGAACACCAACATTATAAGTAACATTACCGTTACCATTGTTAACCAGTGGGTAAAGCTTAGATTTCGACTTCGAAAAGCTTTCAGTGCGCTTGGAATTGCGAAAAGAGAAGGGAAGATGGGATTAAAATTTAGTAATAATCACGTGTACGGTGGTAATTTATTTATTTACTTTCTACCTTCTTCTTTTTTGACGAGTCAATTGCGAAATCTGAAATATACATATATTGTTCCGTTCAATTTGAGAACTTTCAGCTTGTCGGATGAAATACAAATCCAAATTCAAGATTTGCTAATGTACACCCACAAGAGCTACATTTACATAGAGGGTAGAACTAAATCCGACGAGCCTAATAAGGAATTTAATTTCATCAACAACTTCCCGTGATTTCTGTTTGAAGAGATGCGATATGAGATTTCCAACCAAAATGTTGACACGTGTAAATTGCTCAGCGTGACCAGTGCATTTAAAGGCTAAACTTCATATTCAAGTCACAAAAACAATAACTGGGCGCTAGCCATTTGGATGATAAAAGGTCATCACGATGGCCAACCCGCCGTTACGGTTTAAAGTCAACACATAGTAGACGCGCGATAGAAAAAAATGTTCGTCTACACTCTGCTAAAGTACATATTTAGATTTGTCGAAATGTACAAAAGTCCTATTGTTAATATGAAACAAGAATAACTTTAATCATATCTAGAACTCATAATGATTGCTATGTGAGTGAATCCAATTTCACTATTACATTCGACAGTATCCGCTAGAGAGAGGCCCACGGAACCTTCAACAACTGCACAAGGGTAGACCTATCAGATAATGTGTACGCAAACTGGCATTTCGTTGACTTTTAGTCAGTGGAAAATGTACGAATTACCTGTACTTAAAGAAATGTAAAGTGATATTTGACCAATCAAAACATCCCCTCGGTCTACAAAAGCCTCAATGGATCTTGATCGGCTTCCAGAAGAACCAAGTGGAATTAAGATGGCTAACGCGTACGAATTTAAGAACATATACTTCGCAAGTCTCGCCATTTATTCAAACTCCAAGAAATATCGATATGAATTTATACGTTCTAATTTTTCCGCGGGCGATTATTTTCAAGTATACCATAACTATTTAAACTTTCAACGTACTTATTACGACGAATCTGTACTAAGTTATGCCGAGTTTATGGATTATACCGTCTTAGTGATAGATTGTTTGAAATAAGGCGAGATATTGAAGAATTTTCCAGTAGACCTCAACCTGGAAATTGAATCGTCTAGAAACTTTGACGTCGGAGAGGTGGGTTTTGTTCTAATTATTAGTTAACGATACCTTTTTAACTAAATATTTTGGGACTGCGGTTTTTAGTTTACTTAATGATCTATTTTTAACTTAACAAATTGTCCCAATTTCAGAAAATGGACGCTTTAATCAATTATTATGTAGTTATTTTATTCCCACTGACGCTGATTTTAAAACTACTATGGCTTTATATTCTGAAGTTTCCTAGTGCCCTCTAGCCCATTATGTAATCTTTAGCTCTCAAATCTATATACATTTGCATTTCACTTCTCGCGTCAAGTATAAGTATAAGTTTAGCCGCATCGGTTTTCAAAACTGCGTGTGTTTCGGTCATCTTCTTGGAAACAGCCTCACTCATATTAGATAAGGTTTTGTTGTTATGCGTATTCGTCTAATTGTTCTCAGCACGCAGTTTGACTTCGAGTTCATCTTCTAAAGCTTTCATGTCATCGTGGTCGATGGTAATGCGCTCGACAAAAGTTTCTTGCATGTTAGCTTGATCATTGATCAAATTGTTCTTAATTGAATTTACCTAGAATTCCATGTCAGTGACAGCATCATTAGTGTGAATGATATTATTTCTGCTGTAATGTGCAATTAAATTTTGGCTATCGGAATGCAGATCAGCTTCTTTTAGCGTGAATTCTAAGGAGTTTGACCTCTTTTCGGTTGGATGCTCTGACTTATTCGTCTGTATTGTGAACTATGGTGATAGTGTCTGCTTTTAAATAAGGTAAACTTCTTTATACTTCAGTTTTAGATCGACAACTGCTTTCTTTGGCGTTTAAATTACGTGTATTTTGTATGAAGCATCCAAGTCACGAGTTGGCGATTGAACATTATTTACATTTTTATTTACCATATCGAAATTGCCCTGTTTGGTCAAGTTAAAGTCTATTCCGGGATTGACTTTTAACAGAACTCTAGATATTTAACCGCCCCAGCAACAACCCATAGAGTCCAAGCTTTTCGATGTTCATTGTAGTGATGTGCATTTTTTAACATTTACAACCGCTTTTGTGCATTTAAAAATCCGTCAGTCTTGGGCATTTCCGTCTCAACGAATTCTTCCAATATTGAAATTATTTCGTTGTGCTCTGAGTAATCGGCAAGCTTCTCGGCCCAGAAGACATACAGCTTTCTTGAAAAACTAATTTGTAGCCGTAGCGCCGGCTCTTTTCTTTTTCCGAAACGTCTTTACCTTTCTTATTGCACCAGTTGTAGCAACGGACCATGAGCCACATTATCGTAATCGCCAACAATGGAAATGCCTGAGAATTCAAGCTTTCGCCTCGCGTAGTCTTTACGTCTAGTCTGTAAAATAGAGGCAGCATTCCATATTGGCGTAATGGGTAGCGCAAAGTCCGCTTTTGTATGTGGTGTATAGATTGTATGCATTATACGAGTCCCATTCTGCATTGCCACACACTCTCAATATTATTCTTTACAACCTATTAAATTACCTTGGTGTATTCATTGAGGTCATGTTTGAGTTATTATTTAACATTGAAATTTGCGTTTATTTTAACTTTCTGATGCAAAATATCTGGTTCATTGTGTTTAAAAAGCAATTGAAGAAAAAACATTCAATAAAATAACATGAAACTGTGTAATAATATAAATGAAATAATTTTCACTTGCCATTGTTCCCAATTGCAAAAATAAATTCACTATTATTAGAAATAAAATTATACGTGTTAGAAAACCAAATAACTTGATTAACACCAAATTATAGCTAATTTATCATGCATATTATTCGTAGAAATATACGTAAGAAATAAAAAAGTGACAATTCTAAGTGGACACTTTCTTTGAGAGCTGTTAAAGAACACATATTCTATTGCATTTATGGCTTAGCCATTTAAATATGCAGTTGCTAATTTTAATTCTTTTATGTGCTTTTAGAAATTGATCCCTAAACGGCAGATATTATGTCTTTTATGTTGGATCCACAATACCACCTTATTTCTTCCTGCCCACAAATTTAGAAGTAAAACTAGCACTTAAAATCCACATCTTATTTGTCTAAGACATACAGTACGCATTAATTTAGATATTGCATCTTAATTTAAGCACATTCGAAGAACCGAAAAAGTCAAAATCACCACAAACCACAAAATTACTAGAGGCGCTTTTTTGGCTATTCCAAAGTACTTTGAAAATATTTAGTGCGGGTCACTCAAACTGCTTGGTCAGGAGGTTTTTCAATGAAAGCAACTTTCTTATGTCGGCAAGTTTCTTACAAACGACAAAATCACTAGATGAGCGCTTTTTTGACTTTTTCGAAGTACTGCGCCAATTTTTAGCGTCATAAACTCAAACAGCAGGATTCTGGATGTTTTTCGATAAAAGTAATTTTGTAGCGTCTGAAAATCCTATACTAAGTTAGCCCCCTACTTTTTGAATAAGCTAAGTTCAAGAGCTGTACTTAATTGTGCTAGGTTTGTGCTAAATATTATGACCATAATACGATAAATGGCTTAAAAAATCGATAAAAGCCATATCCTAGACCAGCTCTCCACTTTACATATTTCGCAATTTTCTCAACTGTGCTAGGTTATGCTAATGTGATAACATTGTGCTAAAGTAGTATTTCGAAAAGGGAATTACAGAAAAAGTTACGCCGAGAAAACATTTTCGATGATATAGGATTGAAGTAAGTTTAAATTAACATCAGCCATCCGAATGTTATATAATTACATATCTGAGTTGTGCTAGCGTAGCACAACTCAGCACAAGCGCAAATTACGATAGCACAACGATTTAAAGGGCACTTTACTCTTGAGTGAGGTCGTTCTCAGTGAAATTCTATATCCAAATTTCGATTTTCTGGCGATGCGATGACCACGAACTTGCCTATATGAGTTATGCTAGCTTAGCACAACTGCCAATTTTTCCAGCACAACGATATAAAGGGCACTTTACTCTTGAGTGCAGCATCCCATGTCCGAATTTTGATGCTCTGACGATTCGATGACCACAAATTGCATATCTGAATTGTGTTACGCTAACTCAATTGCGATATGAAATTTGGTGGTCCTTGGCTCGTTAGAACATCGAAATTTGGACCTTGAATTCCATTGTGAACGGCCGTGTCCAAGAGTAAAGTGCTTCTTATATCGTTTTTCTGGCAAAATTGGCGGTTGTGCTACGCTAGCACAACTTATATATGCAAGTTGATGGTGAGTGCATCGCCAGAACATCGGCATTTGGACATAGAATGCTGTTGCGAACGGCCGCGCTCAAGAGTAAAGTGCCCTTTATATCGTTATTCCGGCGAAATTGGCGATTGTACTGAGTTGTGCTACTCTAGCACAACTCAGGTATGAAACTATATGGCATTCAGGTGACTGATGTTAATTTAAACATTACTTCAATCCTATATCATCGAAAACGTTTCTTGGGCATAACTTTTTCTATAATTATTTTTTCGAAATTCTACTTTAGCACACTGTTATCACAATTTAGCACAATTGAGAAAGTTGCGAAATATTGAAGGTGGGGGCACGGTCTAAAATATGATTTTTTTTTGATTTTTTGACGTATTTTTTGTATTATGGTAATAATATTCAAACACAAGTTAGCACACACCTAGTACAATTCAGCACGACTCTTGAAATTAGCTAATTCGAAAAGTGAGGAGCTAACTTCGTCTAGGCGTCTGAAAGTCTATTGCAAACCACAAAATCATTAGAGAAGCCGCTTTTTGGGCTATTAAAAGTACTTTGAAAATATTTAGCGCGGCATAATTAAACTAGGGCTTGGGTCTGGAAGTTTTTCGATGAAAGCAATTTTCTTACTTCGGAAAGTCTAGAACAAACCTCAAAATCACTAGAAAGGCGCCTTTTAGGATTTTTCAAAGTACTGTGCCAATTTTCACCGTCGTAAACTGAACCAGCTCGATTTTGGATATTTTTCGATGAAAGCAATTTTATTGCCTCGGAAAGTTTACTCCAAACCACAATATCATTAGAGATGCACTTTTTGGGCTATTCCAAAATGTTGTACCGATTGTTCGGTCACGACTTCAAACAGTTCGATTCTGTATGATTTTCAAAATCATTATAGAAGCGCTGTTTGGCCTATCCAAAGTGCTTTGGAAACATTTCGCGCCGCATACTCAAACATCTAGGTCTTAAAGGATTTTCGATGAAAATAATATTTTTGCGTCGGTAAGTCTAGTACAAACCACAAAATTTCTAGAGCTGCCCTTTCCGTGCTACTTCAAAGTATTATGTCAATTGTTAGCGTTAGAAGCCCAAACAGTTTGATTCTGGATTTTTTTTGATGGAAGCAATTGTGTAACTTCGGAAAGTCTATTAGAAACTACAAAATCATTGTGCCATTCAAAGTATTTTGGAAACATTTCGCGCCGCACACTAAAACTGTTCGAGCCTGGAATATGTTAATGAAGGTAATTTTTTTTGCGCTGGAAAGTCTGGTACAAACCACAAAATCCCTATAGTTAAATTATTGCACCAATTTTTACAGTCGTTATCTGAAACAGCTAGATTTTGGATATTATTTGATGAAAGCAATTTTATAGACTCAGAAAGTTTTTTCCAAACCACAAGATCATTAAGAGACCCTTTTTGGGCTATTCCAAAGTGCTTGAAAGTATTTAGCGTCGCACACTCAAACTGCTTGATTCGGCATAACTTTCGATAAAAAAATTTTCTTGCGTCGGAAAGTTTGTTATAAACCACAAAATCGTTAGAGAGGCACTATTTGGGCTATTCCAAAGTACTGTACGAATTGTTAGCGGCACGACCTGGACGTTTTTGGATGGAAGCAATTTTGTAGCATCGGAAAGTATGTTACAAACCACAAAATCATAAAATAAGCGCTTTTTAGGCTATCCAAAGTAGTTTGGAAACATTTCGCGCCGCACACTCACGCTATTAGTTTCTGAAAGATTTTTAATGAAAATAATTTTCGCTTCGGAAATTCAGAAAATCAGGTACAAACCACAAAATCATTAGAGAGGCCCCTTTTTGGCCTTTTCAAAGTACCGTGTCAATTTTTAGCGTCATTAACTGAAACAGCTAGTTTTAGGATGTTCTTTAATGAAAGTAACTTATAGACTCGGAATGTCTATTCCAAACCACAAGATCATTAGTGAGGCATTTTTTGGGCTATTCCAAAGTGCTTTGAAAATATTTAGCGCTGCACACTCTAACTGCTTAGTTCTAGAAGTTTTTCAATGTAAGAAATTTTTTACGTCAGAAAGTCTGTTACAAACAACAACATTACTAGAGCGGCGCTTTTTGGGCTATTCTAAAGTACTTCAAAAGTATTTAGCGCCGCAAATCAAACTGCTTAGTGCTGGAGGTTTTCAATGTGTCGGTGTTTCTTGAATTCACCTTTTTGTCCATTTATATTTTTACAATTTTATTGCTTATTCTAATCGTAAAATCTAAGAAAATATTTATTAATTCTAACATCAATGAACTGGATTTTGTGCATTTTCAGTTCTAAAAATTTGCAAAATTCTTCTTAGTATATTTTAAAAAGTGGCCCTGTTGTTGGTTGTGCCAAATTTTTTGATCCAAGAAAATATTGCTAAATCGATTTCTTATGGAAATGTTCCTAGAACCGGGTAATTTGGACGTTCAGTGTTGAAAATTCGTGGACTGCCAAATAATAACCAGAAAATTGATTTATTCTTATTTATTTATAAGTTGTATGTAGTTGCAAGATTTCAAAGTAAAGTGTAGCTACCCTGCAAAAACCAAAAATAGTAGTTCGTATTTTTGCTAAATCGAGTAAATTAACTAAACTATTTCTAACTTGTTCCCCTTCAATGGCAACCTTCGTCTAATTTAACTGAAGCTTTAAATTTTATTATTTTTTGGGATCCTTGTGCATTATTTGCTTTTGTTTGACAGGCAAAATAGATAAATAATAGTATGGAAATATTTTCTAAAAATTAACGGATCAAATATCAATCAAAATTTTTTAGCTTGCAAATCGTTAATTGTCTGATGAACTATTTTCCAATTAATTTTCATGTCCGTTTTTTTTTGAATATATAATGCACAACTTTAATAACTAGAACGATAAGGACAACTTGCGGAAACTTTATATAATGTTATTACTGCAATTTAATATGCGCAAGTATGTCTCGAAAATCCACTTCGCCCCGTACATCCCTGTAGTACATGAATATGGACACCGCTTTATCCATTTCAATTAAATTTTATTAATTGTTGTAAAATCGAAATATGTGATGCTCTCAAATGTGTTGTATAGTCTATTTCGATAAGCTACCTTACTCAACCGTGAAATTGAATTGTTTCAGATACTGAAAGTGATTCGTCAATTCTATAATTTATTACGTTAATTAATATAGAATATACATGACAATGTTAAAATAGTAAGTTGTAGGCTGTTACTCGAATTACTTTTAGCAAAAATTTGTCCTAAAAAATATGTATAGACCATATTAGGAGAGTTGACTGACTCATTTGATAAAAATTCGATGTTCTATAAGCATATCCTAAACAGTATCGTTACAATATGTAAACATGATTGCCAAGTTTCAGGCTTTATATAATGCATAATACATAAAGAGTCTCGTAATATCGATAATACTTATTAATACGCTATCTAGAGTATATATAAATCGACACGCTCGCCATCTACACAAACGTGCTAATAACTAAACGTGTATATTTGTCAATGTATACCGACTTTATGAAGCCCAAGTAAAATTTTGTATTTTATTGTTATTGTATCTTTAGACGCTACTTCATTATTTACCAATATTTATGTTGAGGTAGTAATAAATGTTATTAACAAGAATTGGAATCTTATTGAAAAAACTTGTGGCATTCCTAAATCAAAATTCATTGAAATCATTTATTTTATTTATAATACAATTTATTGCGTCTTTCAAAATAATTTCTATTTACAAATTTTTGGGACCAATGGGTTCAAGTTTAAGCCCAATTTTAGCTAATATTGTTGTTAATGATTTAATTTTATATTGTTGCAATGAACTAAATTTTCAATGTCCTTTTATTTTTTACTATGTTGATGATATCATTTGTTTCATTCCGATTAATAGTAATGACTATGTTCTCAATACCTTTAACAGTTACAATAATAATATTAAATTTACTATAGAAATAGAATCTAATAATCCTGTATCAGTTTTGGATACCTTATTGCTTAGAAACGATGAGAATATAATTTGCCACGGATTCTAACTCAGTAGCAAAGCGATAGAGTAGGGGGAGTATGGTGTAGTTAATGTTGATTAAAAGTTGTCTAAAAAATGCATTTCTCGGTATATACCTCTTGGCTTGAGTTAAGTCGAAGTCTGCTTAAGATAAAAATAAATTAAAGTAGAAAATAAATAGGGCGCCAGTCGTTCACTTTAAAAGTCACAAAGAATACCTGAACGACAAGATAAACTTATTCACAGTAGGAACTCAGCATCTGGAATAGTAGACCTAAGAAGACCTATAATAAAGTAAATTAGGTAAACGAAAACTCGCTGAAATTACAACAAGATAATTCAACAAGTAATTAGGTATTTATTCGAACACCCAGTAGACTACTCACAAATTGCATAAAATTATATCAACAAATAAAAATAAAGTAAATAATAACTGTAAATTTATATCCTGTTTAGGGACGCATTAACAATCAAAAGGATATCTGAAATGCTTTTTATAGATCAAAGCTAACCTAAAATCATTGAATTTATACTGTAAGTATCAATAACGTAAATTATAAACCCTAGTAAAGGATATATTTCACAATCAAATAGGATAAATGGAATGCTTTTTATAGATCAAAGCTAACATAGAATTATTCGACGGTACCTCGTTTATAACGGATACAGTACAACATTAACTTAATTCTAAATATTTTAACATCAGTAAATAAATTACGCAGAATAGAACAATCTATCAAATGACATGAAAAGGTAAGATACGTTAACATAAAAGTAAATTTAAAGAGCTTAAAAGCGTTAATTATTTATCAAAGGAGTAGTTAGAATAACAGCGTCAATTTAATTTACAAG
>JAHWXV011198667.1:0-15501 GCA_024586415.1 Phrixothrix hirtus
GTTCAGATAATTTCTTACGGCACGCGCGAAGTGGGGTGGAGCACCGTCATACATAAAAAACATGTCCCTTCTTAAATTCAGAGGCAGTTCTTCTAATAATAGATAGGTGTCTCCGTTTAAATTATTAGGCAACCTGTATGGGCCAACTAAAAAGTTACCAACAATCCCCATCCAAACGTTTATTTTAAATTTTCACTTAATACTCTTGTTTCGGTACAAATATCCAATATAAATAAATAGTTTGCGAATAATAAACTAGTATTTAACTTGGGTAAAACAAAGCTAATGACTTTTGGACCAAAATATCTTAATACTTTTAACTTTAATATCGATAATGCAATTTTAAAATTTACTAATTATATAAAGTTTCTTGGTGTTATAATTGATAGTAACTTGAAATGGACAGACCACATCGAATATATTGAACCAAAGTTGGCAACAGTTTGTGTTATGTTAAAGGTATTATCTGCAGAACTTAACACGGCCATATGTAAACAATATACTATGCGTTATTTGAACCATTATTAAGACATGGACTACTCTTTTGGGGTCAAGCAAGCACCTGTGACTTTCTAACCATATTCCGAATTCAAGAAAGAGCAATCCGAAATATATTTAAAGTCAATTCTAGAGAATCTTGTAAATCATTATTTTTGAAAAACAAGATAGTGACTCTGGAATGTTTGTATATTTACGAATCATGTTTACTAATATTTAGAAATAATTATCTTGGGACCAAACGAAGGGACGTGCATTATTATATTACTAGGAATTGTTTATATTTTAACCTTATGCGACCAAATACCGAATTAATAAAGAAGTCAATTGTTTACAATCCTTTTGAAATTTTTAATAAATTGCCTGAAGAAATTTGACTCACTAAAATCATTTAACAAGCAATTAAAAACATTTTTACTTGATCATGCATGAATTTTTTGAATATCAATTTTGAAGTCTTCCCTAACATAACAATGTTTAAATATAATTACTAGAATATTAATTATCTATTTTTGTTTTTATTATAAATGACTATCAGTTATATATGTACTTATTTGTTTTGTACAATTATTTTTATATTAATTTCTACGTGAATTTTCTACTTTTCTGTGTGTCTATTTACTTACATTTATTGATTTATACGCTTTTATTTAAAGAATCCGTAGAATAGTTAATAAATAGCCAGCTTTTGCGACTTTGTGTGGGGAGATTGTAGTAAATAGCATATTTAAAAGCATTTTTGCATGATTATAAAATCAAATCCATTTTTAGTTTTTGAATGGACCCGGTATAAATAAATCAACGCTTTTAAGGTAAAATCAATGAGATTTTATTCATAATGGAAACAGTATTATAAACATGAGAAACCGATTTAATATAATTAGCTGGCTTCAGATATAAATCTGATTACTAAATATTAGTTTAGAGTTTTAAGACCTTTCCTTAAAAGGTTTACTTTCAAACCTCAACTTCTATAACAGACATTCTGCTCATAATTTTTTATGGAAAGTATACGTTGTATTTTAGCTGCACACTCATTAACATTTTACTTTCAATAATTTATATTATTTAGTTATGTATAAAGTTTTATTTTTTTTTTGTTTTTACGAACAGCTTCATTTCTCTATGTATAAAAATTAAAATGCACCATGATGTCTTTACCAACATGGATGAAAATGTCAGATTCGTTTGATTTAAGACATGGCAATTTTGGAAGAAAATTGTTGAAATTCAACAAATTAAAATGTTTACTACTGCATTGATTATTTCTACTAATCAGCTAAAAATTCTAGTGGTATTTTGGCGCCCTTGTGAAGATGTTAAAATTAAAGACTTGGAATTTTTGACAAACGAACAAAATTATATTAATTTTTTTTAGCAGCTATATTTAAGGAAAATTGAAAATATTAAAATTTATATTCTCTACTTGGCTTATTTTTACAACTAGCTGTGAAAATTGGTGAAATATGTTAGTTAAAATTAGTTAAAATATGTACATAGAATTAACGATATATATGGAATATGATTACATGTACGTAAATGTATGTAAATACATTGGTCACTCTACTGCATATATATTCCCAACCATATTATGTAAAACTCATTAAATTTAATAATCATATGCTACATTATAAAAGTAGATAAAGTAGAAAAATATATAGAAAAAAGTATCTCGAGGAAGTATAATAATTAAATATTTTGCTGGGCTTTAGAACCGTTAGTGATACTTTCAAGTTTCTATTCTATGAACATGGAAATTATTGATTTGAATAGTAGCTAAAATTTTCATCCTCTTATATAATCTTTTGAAATATAACTTCGCCAAACTCAGTCTAAGTTCGGTTGAGAAAGGAGGATGGCATTTATAACCCAGGCTGGCACGCTATTCAGTGACGAACTAGATAATTTTCTTACATTAGATCTTGGAATTCGAAAGAATAATCCGAAAGTGTCTAAGTAACGAAAATAGATAAACTGATTAACAAAATAAAACAAAACAAAACATTATAAGAATGTCTACATAGAATTCGAGAGAACAGTAAATTGAAATGAATGAAAAGAAAATAGATGTATGTGTATTATCAAGAAAAAAGAGAGAAGCCATTTCATAAATAAATAACGTACACTGATGTACAGTGAAAAAGATAAAGATCGAAAAGTAAATGCAAGTGTAGGAAAATCATATCAACAAAAGCATTTCGAAAGCGTCCATGAATGTGAATATAGAGATACATAGTGCGGGGTATTAATGTATTTACTCAAACATTAGTAAATATGGGAGCGGATAAAACCTTTTGAAATGCATTTCAACAACCAATTAAAGCTATTCACAACCTATATTATCTTACAATAATGGTTCATCTTAATGTTGAAATTGGAAATTATGTTTTTCGTAACGTAAGCAGAATACTATCAGAAATGTATTTGTTAATTTTTGTTCGCGACCACAAATCGTCATAAAAATATATTTTACGCAACCCATGAAGATAAAAATCAGATATTGCCACAGAATAACGAAGAGAAAAGGATGATCAGCAAATGTAAAAAAGTAAAATTAATCTAGTACATGAAAGCAAAAATAAAATATAAGGTAGTAGGAAAGGCGAAGACAAGAATTCTATGTCAAATATAAATATCGGAGAAAATATTAAAAAAACACACTTGAAATTACACGGACTTCCACGATAAGGATTTATGGAAGGCATTAAGTATCGATATATTTAACGCAGAGGAAGAGAAACGCGGGAAAAGAAAAAACGTTTATTTATTTGAAATCTAGAAACGGACGAAGGTAAACAGACATAGATGCACGTATTATAGCTAAGAACAGAGTAAAACAAATTAAAAAAGATTATTAAAAATCGTTCATTATAAGCATGGTAAAAAAGGTATGAAGATGCTTAAAAATAAAAAAGAAAAAGTTAATAAGTTTAAAAAGATTAACAAAATTAGCAAAAAAGAACGTAAGACAAATTTTCAACAAGTGCCTGACAAAATAAAATATACATATCAAAATAAGAAATGCA
The DNA here is from genome assembly GCA_024586415.1 of Phrixothrix hirtus. Classification (NCBI taxonomy): domain Eukaryota; kingdom Metazoa; phylum Arthropoda; class Insecta; order Coleoptera; family Phengodidae; genus Phrixothrix; species Phrixothrix hirtus. The sequence continues at coordinate 3,525 of JAHWXV011198667.1, forward strand.
GGAGCACTAAAAAACTTGCAAAAACTATTTCGTAATTTATAAAACGTATACAGAAGATTTTTGACACTGCTGATAAACTAGACTAGTGAAAAAACCAGTATGACCGTTTTTACATTTAAAAAGTAGACAAAAACAGCTTAAATCAATTCCAGCAACAGATCCATCATATTGAATGATAAAAGGTTTCAAAAACTTAGGCAAAGATAGGCTTCGTTAGCTTCAGTTAACCAGTTAATTTTCAGGTCTATTTTTGGGCCATAAATTAGTCTAGAAGTAACAACATTTAAAGTAAACAAATCGTTAATAAATCGTCAACAGTATTGGCTGAGTTTTACTTCAAAAATAATAGAAGAAATGATATTGTCAACAATGCATTAAATTTTGCTAGGGTCTGTGCGTAATCTCTTCTCATCCATTATGAATCCTACATAAGCTAGAGAATGACGGCAGAATTCACATTTATCAGTATTTAAGCCAAACTTACATCGCTCAAACGATCAAAAACTTCTTGTAGTAAAGTAAGATGCAACAATAATAGCATCTAACTAAACGAAGTTGTTCACTTGTAAAAAAAGGAGCGATGAGGAAAAAATTCCTTATTATCTTCCTAGTCTAACGATTCTTTCATTATCTAAATGGTATGACACAATATTCAAATAGGCCGTTCCTAGCTACAGCTACAGAAAATCAATTTTGGATCGCAAGCTAACCTAAGGAAGTACTTGCCAAATAGTTTTCTGCGTATCAGTGGATAAATATGTTGAATCTCTTAATTTGTTGGGAATGGAATCAATTAGAGGTAACGGATGAGAAACTTTTACGGTAAGAAAATTTAAACAACACTCGTCAAATTAAATTCGAAATTCATCCAATAGCATACAAGAGCAGTGCGGTGAAGTTGAAGGTTGTTTAATACCCAAACGCAATATGTCATGTTTTCACATGTAAAAATTTTTGCATAGGGGATAAAGGGCACTGTCGTAATTTGAATAGCGCTTTCTGTATTAATGTAATGAGAGGCTGCTGTAGTATGTCGTAGTTTCTCGGAACATGAGGTGTTAAATTGCTCCATAAATATATTAAGCTGTTGATTCTGAATTGGAGATATGGTGGAGTTGATGTGCAAAGAAGGTTCCATATCTACCTGACGTTGTGCAATATCGGATAACAATTTGAACGGGATTGTAATGTCCTAACATTTGCAAATATGAACACGAAATTTTGTGTTCCTACCTAAAATTGATAAGTAACGATACTCATTTAGAGAACACGCCAATTTTTCAAAATGTTCAAATTCGAGTATCAGTGTGTTAAAAGTTACTTGTGAAGGAGGACATAATTACAATTCAAATTAAAAAATTTTTGGACAACGTTTACTGCGCACCATCATCTTCCTACGCCAAAGTAAAAAACTTGACGAAAGAATTTAGTATGGGAAGAGAACCACGTGCCGGAGAACTAGTAGACGAACTAAACACAGAAACCGTCACTTTAATTGAGGCAGACGTGCTAAGTGATCGGTGTTTGAATATTAGAGAAGCAACGTTAGAGCCTCCTAAATCAACCAGCTATGAAATTGAAAAACACCTTCAGATCAATAAGGACAATGCAAGATAGGCGCCGAAATTGCTTTCTTCAGTACATAATCAAGAGCAGATGCGCGGTGCTTCCGAATTTTTAAAGTTCTGTTAACTATAAGGAGAAGGAAGTTAGCGAATCAACCGTCATTGGAGATGAAACAATGGTTCTTTAATACGATCCCAGTTGTAAAGCGAATTGATGAAGTGGCAATTTGGAAATGAACGACTACCAATGAAGTTTAAGGTCAGTTAATATACAAAAAAGGCAATCACTGCCATTTGCTGGGACTCAGCTGGGATCCCAACGTTGCATTTAAAGTAAGAAATACGGTTGTGAACGGTGAACATAATGCTTCACTTTTACGCAAGTTACGCGGGAATATTACACAGAAGAGACTAGGAAATCTGCAGCGAGGAGTTACATGACTGCAAATTCCATGAACTCAATAACCCACCTTATAGTCCTGTTTTGTTTCCAAAGTAATTTTTACTTGTTTAGGGATTGAAAGAAAAGTCTTCGTGGGAGAAAATTTACCTGTGACAATGACCTTAAAATTGAACTAATTTTAGTAAGCTATTTGAACAAATGGAAATGCTACGTTACTTTTTTAATATTTTAAATATTTCCATCCAGACTTCAGTATTTTATATACAGGGTACCATCAACAAATTTTTCAATTAACTGAAATTTATTTTATCTTTGCTAGGGTAAATATACAAAGTGTTACAAAACTAATTTTAAAAAGTTTTCAATTATGAAATTGACTTTTAGAAATTCTTTCGACACCATGCAGTTTTGATTTGTTCTAGAAGTTTGCGTGAGATTCTTGAGTAGAAAAATGCAATATTTAAATACTAATTGAAAAGTTTATACAACATTGCGCTGATTTAATCCATCTTTCACGCGTATCTTGAACATATTCTTTGAACATTTGGTGGTTTTGAGACAAACAAGTCATTCATACGGTTTTTATTATCTGCATTTCGTCCAAATAATTTCGCAAAGACTGGGACAAGTGACATAAGAGCCATCGATAAATTTGTAACCCTAAAAAGAGTTATCGAATCTGAAAATAACTCTAGAAACTGCCATAAACTAGTTCCAAGCCTTTAACAAACTCGTAATAATGGAATAGTGAATTAATTTGTAGCACTTGTCTTTTAAATATTGGTCAGACAAAACATCATTTTTCCACTGGGATTAAAGAAAATTTGTCACAAATTAGGTACAAGAAAGTAAACGAAGGCAAAATTTCATATTTTGCAATGAATATTATTCAAAACAAATAAATTTTTGATCCTTCTCCTAATTTCAAAATTTTAAGATGTAATTTAGGAAGCTTTTCTATTCTTAATTTTTATCAAAGTTAATCAATTTTTATAAATCTCATTCTAAAAATAGAAATCTTGTAAGTGAAACGATTTTTTAAAATTTATGTTAATAAACTGCATGCAAATTTAATTTTATAAATATTCCTTTCACTTATTTGTTAATTTTATTATTCTATTTTCAAATATTTTTTTCTAATAACTTCTTAAATTTTCTTAATATTTCTCTTTTATATTTAATTTCATTGCATAATGTCAAAATTTATAAACTTTAAATACATAGGCATGTTCTGAGTACAAAACTTATTTTTTTCCTATTAATTGGAATTAAAATTTTAAACTTTTTCAATTGCAATAATGTTCTTGCGTTATTTACTTTTAACGTTTTATATAACCTTTTAACATTTTATCTCTTATGTCACGGTGGCTATCTATCATTTTTGCTTTTACCCTCAAACGTCGCGGATTAAACCAGGTTGGGGTTAGAAAAAATTTCAAAACATGTCTTCTACTCAAATAAGATCCCATGTTAACGTGATATTTGTTATGTTAAAAATCGCTATTGTGAGCAGGACTTCTCTAAGTTCGGTAAAATTTCAGTAGGCATGGCGAAATGACTATAATTTTTGAAGTCAAGAAGATCAAGTACAGAACAAAAAATTCATTACTTGATTTTTCTAAAGCAAAATACCAATTTTAATGTAGACTATTTTTAACATAGAGTCAAATGTGACTATTTTGTAGGTATGTAGTTTTTTAACTTGTTTTTTAACTTGTAATTATTTTTCCTTTATCTACTTGTAATTAATTTTACTTGATAATGTTCTTTTAATAAGAACAAAACATATTTTAGTTGATTTTAAATAAATAATTGGGATAGGTAAAGCTTTTACATTAATAATTATTCTTAAAAAAATATATTTTTCGCTGTCTGCAAACTACTCCCCTACTGTAGTTAATACCTTCATTGGATAAAAATCCGTTTCTTTCAAAAGTTATTTCCAGTTTCAGTAACAGATAATAATCTGAAGACGTAAAATTGGGTATCGTGGGCGGGGGGTGGGGGATATAAGTCAGCCCAAAGCCAACTTAATTAATTTTCTGCAATGTAATCAAGAATTTGTGAGCGGATACATTTGTCTTGCAAAAACAATATGCCTTAGAAAATTTTATCAAGACGTTTTTGAAAAATTTCTTCTTAAGCTCAGTTTCCTACATTTCATTGCTGACTGAAACTGTGTTGTGAATTAATCTATGAGAGTGTGCTTTCTGTCTATTCTCAGTGCTTTTGGGTGAACATTCACTAGTCCTAATTGTAGTGTTGAATTTTTTATCTAAAAATTTTTTATTACTGTATTTCGCCGATTGAGAAGTATTGAATCAATGTTCATTATTCTTATACTTATACTACTCTGTTTCGCTTAACGTTTTTTCTAAGAACAAATTTATAGTAAGGGAAATTTGTCTTTATTGCGTAGCCATATTGCTGAGTTGTTTTAATATCATATGAATATTTGACAAAATGAATTTAAATCTTAGTGGGCCTGGTCTCTTGAAAATATTATGTGAAGATAACTCACATGAAAAGGAGTCCGCGCAATATTCACTTAAAAATCTTGTAGAAGATGATGCCGTAAAGGAGGACGAACAAAATTGGTTGCATTCTAATAATATGGATTATATTCCTAGTGACTCGTCAGCATCTAATGGAGAAACAGAGTCTGCAAGATTCACATCTACACTAACTTAAATAGAAGCCTCTTTATCTACAACAACAATCCTATCCTCAGCAGTTATTTCGATACTTCTGCAAAAAAAATAGCCAAAAGCATGTGGTGGAACCGGAAATGCTGTTCCTTAGGAATTTAAATCGGATGATCAAATATCCTACTAATAAGAAGTCAAGTAATTAAAGGACAGCGAGTTGGTTTCTAGTCCACAATAGAAATAATAAAAAAAAGAACGGATTCCAGAAAAGAACACAAGCCAATCTCCGGCCTGATTGGCGAAGCATAAAAATTTATCAGCAAAATAGAAAGCCCGTCTCTATTTTACTCTGAAGAAATTTCGTACGTATATTCCGAGGAAGCCTGATAATTAGGTACTTTACTAAACGTAATTCCAAGTGTTGGAAAATAAGTTGTTCTTTAGCTACTTATTTTGTTGAGCAACTTTCAAAACCAATTCACAAATCAAATTCCAATATCACGAGCATCAACTGGATTACTAGTTTTTTACTCACAACAAGCACGTTGAGAAACTGCAAACCTACAATAAAGGTGACTGTTAAGAAGAATGCTTTTTGAAACTTCAGGACATAGAGAGATCAATATTTTTGATACACATAATCAACAAGTGGTAAAATGGTCGATTGTACACGATTCGATGTCAGCTGCGATTCTTCAAAAAAGTCACTTATACTTAAATATTACAATGGAATTAAAGGAGGAGTTGATGTATTTGATAAACTATGTAAAACATGTTATTGTATTCGAAAATCAAAGAGATGGATCTTGACAATCTATATGGCGTGTTGAATGCTGTAGGAATAAATTTGTTACACTTCGGTTTAACATATAGCCCATGGTTGTCAGAATATAAACGCCAGCAGTTTATGTTCTACCTGGGATTTTTTACTAGCTAAGCCTCAGATGACAAAGCATTTACAAATCAGAGACCTGCCTTTCACTCCTCGCTTAAACATCCAGGATATATTTAAGGCAATTTTCACTCTTTTATTTTCCTTTATTTTATAATTTGGTTAACTAATTATATCTTTCCAAGAAATTATTTCAGTTCGGTAACAAAAATTTAGAGAGAAGATATGGGAACGCCGGTGGTCGATCTGGTACCTGCTACATAAGGCAGTACATCTAGACAAAGACTATGTCCTATGTATTCTTCAAAGCTGGAAACGAGAATATGAGTGGAGAACATAGCGGTACCATGTAAACAATTTGGGGGCGGTATGCAGTGGTGATTATTATATTCTATTTGTAGCAAAAACTTATATGTTTAAAAACTTTATTCAATGCTCTAACAAATATTTAAAAATTTTTTTTTAAATTTTATAATAAAAAGAAAAATTATACAAATTTTGTCTTAAAACTCATCAATAAACCGACATTATAATGAATCTTAATCATTTTTACAATTATAACAATTTATTTAATCTAAACGCTTGAACAACTTGTTCTTAATTCCTAGAAACTTCCCTATTGCGAAAAAATGAAAAAAGAAAGTCAAAATTTTTAAAAAAGTTAAAGTCAAAATTCAGGATCTTACGTTAGTAATAAGGGATAATCAAATTTCAGTATTAAAGGCTAATGTTAATTTCTATAAAAACACGCGCTATCGAATGACATTCAGTATGTAGTACATGTGAACTTTTATGATAGTTCATTGAACATCAATAAACTGTTAGTAGTAGTTTTGAGGACGGCAGTAAGTCTCAAACAATAATAAACTGTACTTCAAAATTCTCTTTTGACTTTAGAAGAAATATAAACTTTTTCTTTATTTTTTGCCAACGCAGGATTAGTAGATAAACGTAATTTAAGTTTTTGAAACTATTTTAAAACCACCCTGTATAGTTTTTGCGATAATTCTTTAATATCAACTTTTTTGAATGATTTTGGTGTCATTTTATAATTTAATAATTTTTACGTAGTAATTATAAATTATTAATTTAAATTTTAAAATGATGTTTATTGCGTCGCTTAATTAGAATTGTAATATTTATTAATTACAACTGGTAGCATGTCATCTAAATAAAAAATACAGCCAATAATAAAACTTAACTGTTTGAGTTGTAAGACTCGGGTGTTTACTACCCGTTGTTGTAAATGTATCGTTGGCCTCTGAAAAGAACTTTTACATAACTGCAAAATACGTATACCTTTTATGTGTATATTGTCCTTGTATATTTATACAGAGTGTTAAAGAAACACGTTTAAATATTTAAGAGGTATATGGCACGACCGAAAACAAGTAAAAAAGTCTTTATGAACATGTGCCTGCAAACAATCGTTTTTGAGATGAGCGATTTTCGTTTCTGAAAATTAAAGAAAATCACAGTTGTCATTATCAGTTTAGTACTATACATGTGCTGGCTGTTAGGAAGCACCTAAACAAAACATTTCACAGGAGACGGATAGACCGAGGAGGTCCCATTCCATGGTTTGCAAGGTCTACGGACTTAATACTACAATACAATACAATATTTATTTCCCAATATTGATTATACAAATTGTAATGTAACCCAAATAACCACATTCGAACAAAAAGAAATTACAAAATTATGATGAAAATTAATTATTCAATGTAATCAACATAGAATTTTGTATTTAGGGTTACTTGAAAAGTTTAGTGTACGCAACACCTATAAAAAATCTTGTCGAGTTACAAGAGCGAATTGATCAATGTTGTCAAACAATTCGAACATAACCGGGAGTTTTAGAAAGGGTGCGGAGTATTTTCTTGAGCAGATATAGATGCTGAGTCAAAATGAAAGGAGGACGTATCGAACATATTCTGCGAGAATCACGTTCTATAGCGGTAAAGGCTAACCACTACAAAAAATTTACAAAAACTAAATTTGCTCTTATCTCGAAAACGGTTGATTTTCGGAGTCAAATATATTCAATATGTATATATTTGTGGGTTTAAGAATCAGGTTGGATAAAACAATTCAGTTAATAATTAAAACATAAATTGTTATAAGTTGTATGCTTTGTTAATTTTAATGATTTTAAATGAATTGTTGAAGGCGTGAAATTGTTTTAAATAACTATAATAAAAGATAAACTAACAGATTACTTGAAGTTATTCAATGTCTTTAATTTATGGAATGAATTAAGACTAATCCACTCGCTACTTTGTTCAAGAATTAATTTCAACTTCATTTAATTTATCTTAGACCTCGTTGATTTTCTCTTCGATTTAATTTATTTTTCGAAGGAAGACCTCGAAATGAGTCAGTGGGTCTTTAAATTAAGCTCGGCTTGACTTTAAAACTTCAAAGGTCTTCTCTGGGCTCTCTTATACTTCTTTTAATTGATGTGGCTAGATTTCCTTATTAACTGCTTTCGCCTATAATTTCGCTGCACTACATTTGCATTTAGAACTCGATTGAATGACTGGACTATAGGGCTGGATCCACCAAAAGACGTCAATTCTGTTGAAGTTAGTCCTTACATAATCTCTGGAGTTGCTATGAGAACCGACATGTAAATGTCTTCGCTAAGTGCACAACTTCATTTTAAAACTATTTTTATTTCACTTCATTGTTAAACGAATATTTTTCAGGTCTTGTTCAAATCCCTATTTATAAAAATTACTTTATGGGTTTTCTTGACATGAATATTTAAATGGGTCTTAAGCCTTACACGATATATGTCTCTAACTAAGAAAAGAGTTTTCCCGTGTGTTTTATGTTTATAATTTATATAATTGTTCATTTTTATGAATACAACTTTAAGGAAATGCTTTCTTAATGTTATTTTTAAGTACTAAAATATTTGCATATGTTAATTACACATATTAATTAATGTGTAATAAGTAACGTATTATGAGTGCAATTAATAAGACTATAAAAAATACTGAAAACGTCTCAGTTTTAAAATTATAAAAAATATTAAATTAAAAATAAACAACAGGAAATGGATTTTTCAATAGATCATTAATTATAAAATCAAATCAAGTAAATAGCAAAATTGTTTAATAATTTAGGTAGAATGTTTTCTAGAACAAGTTTTGATAAAAATTTAAACTAATTTTATTACTTATCCTAAGCAATGCACATACCACATATTTGTAACTTTGGGAAAGTGCTTGGGATAGTAAACAAATTTATGTGTGTACAAAATATTCCATTAACATAAAAACCGAAGAGGTACTTTTCTAAAAGGAAGAAGTCACATAATCCAAGATTAAACCGCTATAGCATTCATTAGTACAGTGACCATCAGGTGAAACGCAATGAAAGCGTCGAGTTGCAGATATGTTGTTAATCAAAGCGGCCATCGTAAATATTTGCAATTTCGATATGTATCGATCTATAATAAAATTTGAAAATTAGTGTAGGAAATTATTACGGTTATAAAAAATATGCGGGGGATTATTTTATTTATAAACTAGTGGCAAAACTTGTGCATAAATTCATACAAGTAAAACGTTATTTATTATCGATTATAGTAACTATCAAAATTACTCGTAATTTCCCAGATAAAATGGCAAAGAGTAATGTAGTTGTGATAGAAATAATAATTATTATTATTCTCAGAACGAGTTTCGGTATTCAGATTTCAAATCCGAAAGGATTAGGAAGCAGGGAAACGACGAATTCATTTGGCATTTTTAACAATGTGTTAAATAAAGTATCACTCACTCAAAAAGGTTACCTACAGGTAAATATTGAAAATCTAGAATAAGCTAGGTTCTAAACAAATGGCGAGTATAAAACTAAACATTTTTCAGTTTTTGAAATACGTGGTGGATGTACCTGTAATAACAGAATTTACTTTTTGCATTTGGTTGAAGAGTACAAATCTTACACATTCTCAACCGCTACTTTCATATTCCGGTAAGTAGAATTTAATTATTAAATTTGTGAAAGGCTTAAAAATGTATGGTACCTGCTGTTTTGAGAAATTAATGTGCAAGTAACGTGCGTTGCGTGAAACGCAATAAGCCTATAAAAAAGAAATTAAATCTTTAAACTAATGATTACGATTTAATTTTATAAAATTCGTTGGTTGTTTTAGATATTTAGGACCTACCACTTACTTAGTTAAAATGGACAAAAAAAACTAATTTTAAAGATCCATAAAAGTTTATTCTATTATTATTATTACCATTAGTTTAAAAACAGATATACAATTTTTTATAATTTGAAATTGTAAAATAAATGCTTGATATTTTTAGTATAGGGGAATAGATTTGGTAGTAATTTTACAATGCAACTGCACGTCTTTTTAAAATGTTAACATATTAAGTTAATCCCCTTAATTTAAATTTAACAAAACTATATTTAATTCATTTCTAAGCGGTAGCAAGTTCAAATAATGATCAGCGCGTGTCGACTCGTGTGCACTTTTGATTGACTGTCGATCGCTAAGAATATGTTTATACGCAGATTGTAGAATATTTTTATCCTTAACATAGGGTTTGCAGGACCTGACGTGTAGTCGTTAGCATATTTGATTCTACATCCAAGCGACGCAGGTTCAAACCCGATCGAGGTCGGTAACTTTTTTCAGCGGAAGAAATTTAAAAAACGTGGTTTGTTCTCGAATAAGGAAGTAAAATCGTAGGTTCTGTGTCAATGGTATGTTAAAAATCCCTACTGGCGGTGGAACTTCTCCAGATTCGACGTTGCGAAATTACTTTTATAACAGTTCTAGTCGAAGAGGGGTAAGGGATTTTCTGCATCCCTAAGTCTCAGTCGCAAAATAAACAAACATAGGGTTTGTAATGGTTTTTGTTTATAACTCTATTGTCAAACAAGCTGCAAAATTTAGCTCGCTTACTTGTAATAATTTGAAAATTATTCAAGTTTAAATTACTCATTCCGTACAGATTTTATATAATGGAAGAACGTCAGGTTCATGCTGTGATTAAATATTTGCAAAAGAAAGGTTTTACCCATAAGGTAATTTATAAATATATGATCAGCGTGTTTGGAGCCGATGCTCTGTTTTAATGAGCAGTAAAAGTCAATATCCGCAACTTTATGCGAAAGAAGATCCGGCAACTGTGCAGAAGGCCGCAAACTGTATATACATAGAACATCGAAGGAATACTATCGATTAATTATTTGGACCGTAGGTACATAAATAACTGATTATCATTATGCTACATTAATTACAATATTTGATAATTTCATTACTGGGGGAGTTGTCGGGAAGACTCTTTCATGAAGATAATGCAACAGCGCTCAACAGTTTTGGAATAGAATTTGCCATACCTAGTACAGTATAAATTTATTATAGTGATATAACGAACGATCGCCTATAACGAATAAAATTTCAAGTCCCGAACTAATTTACATTTATTATCGTACATTTTAAGATTGCTTTTAACGAACACATATATAACGAACAGTCGGAAATAACGAACATTTTAATTATTGTAAATTACATTTCACGTTTTTTTATAACGAACTTACTTTTAAAAGACTAACTAATTTTGAGAATTAATCAACAAGAAGATAAATAAACTTATTTAGTTGCATTAGATAAACGTATGTAGATACTAATAAGAAAGTTTTAAAATACGCGTCAATAATGCTGTTGGACAAGTAAACTTATCGTTCACCTTTGAAATACGGTACAGCACACGTAATTTTTAAATGCACACGAACTTATTCTTGGTTTTACGTTTACATAAAGTTATCTTTAAATGTGATCTGATGAAGGTGTTCGAAGATCACTGAAATTGTCAAAAGCTCAGCGAAATTTCCGTAAAGCTTGTCGCTTACTTAATCGCGGCGCGACACCAGAAAGCGTGGAAAAAACGTTGCATGGAATTCATTTCATGTATTTGAATGGACATATGTTTATCTTTGCCGTGCTTCAGGACGAAGAGAAGCAATAGGAATTGTAAAAGTAAAATCCCCTGCGAAGAATTTGACTCACATTGCATGCGTTGCGGAAATATTAGCCTTAAGCTTCATAATGAGTATTTAAATCGTATTGATACTAAGTTAAAAACGAATCCAAAATATCTTTGGAAACACATTAAAAACACTACCACAAGCAATAATTATTCTAATGTAATGTTACATAATAACGATTCTGCGAATAACGGAGAAAATGTTGCTAACTTATTTGTAAAACATTTTTCCACAGTATATTTTGACTCTATTTATACAACGAAACCCACTTTAATTTCTCAGTCTTTAGGGATGAATTTTAAACTTCAGTTACCGATAGAAGATGTGTTCAATGAAATCTTAAAAATAAAAGGAAGCCATTCAACCGGACCTGATGGAATATCAAGTACTATTATTAAATCTTGTATATACTCCCTATGCGTACCTATTTATCTAATATTTCATAAATCATTAG
>JAHWXV011200023.1:0-13172 GCA_024586415.1 Phrixothrix hirtus
GTTTTTACAAGGAAATAGTTATGTATTACAAATTAATTCTAACAGTTATTGTTTAGATGAGAAAGGATTTCTATAAAATAATACAAAATAGCCTAAACTATATTTACCACTTCTAACAAGACAAATTCAAAGCATAAAACAATAAAAGTACCTAATTTATGAAATAAACTTGTCTGTTTTGTGTAAAACGAAATTACTTACCTGCCATTTATAAAGGTTGGAATGTTAATTCTTAAGCCGGATTATTATCTTGCTTAGAATGTGAAATAGTGTAAAATTATTTCAAATATCTACAAATGATGTGCATTTTCTTTGCCTTCAATTGAACATATATCCACATATTAATAATAAAATCCAATTGGTGAATTACCAATATCAGTTTTATGCCAAAATCACAATGATAAATTTGTAAATTGTATAATTTCATTTTATTAACAATTATTAAAATTAAAAAATCACAGGTTACGTTTTATAAAACATAGGAGCATTTTTCTTAAAAATATTGATTTAACTATTTCCATGTAAAAGCTAATAAAAAATAAACATTAACCTCTTTCATCTTCACCCCTTCAATTTCAAGGAGAAAACTTTGTTCACAAGTAGTGGAGATCAGAAAGCTAACAAGTTAAGTTGCATTTCAGTAGTGCATGTCTAGGCAATATTCAAAGATTACAATTGAAGTTACCTGTATGATGTATTAGGGGAATAAATTGAAAGAAGTTTGATCTATTTCTGCCCAAGGTGAATTTTTAGAAAAGGGGTCAATTTTAATTTCCTGTCGATTTGGAACCAAAGGGTTTAAATCCGACAAGATTGTTTGTTACTTACGATAAAGAGAATATCTGAGACAGCATGTCTGTTATCTTCAATTACTTCAGGAAGCCAATGATCTTCAGATCACCAAGTAAGTGGTTTATCCATTATTTAAACTCCACCTAGCTATACCTTCGGTTAAGTAAACTCTGCTGGGACAAATTAGTTGATCACATATAGATTCAGGACAAGTTCGTTGATATCATAAATAAGACGCATTTTTTAAATATTTTAATTGTTCATATTATTAAGGCCATTAGTGCAAATACTTTCTTGTTCAATTTAGAATAGTTTAGTTATTAATCACAAAGGGTCCCTTGATTTAAATATAGAAATTATTTCCTTCCGGAGACATGTAAACTGTTAATTGTAATTCACATTCTTTATTTTTCATTATATTCGATCTTTCAATACAGTTACTACTTTTTTATATGTAGACCTGTAGTTATAATAACCCATAGTTTCTTTCATGAACTAGTTACATTTTTAAGTAAGTCACCAGTTTAGATAGTGTCAGAATTTTACCTGGTCAAAGAGGGAACCCAGCGGCGTGCATAAAAAAGCTACCTTACTGTAGGTACATATTAATATCATCCTCGATCTAAAGATTTGGAGATCAGTTTCTTTGTTTCACCGGCCTCTATAACCACTGACTTTTGGACTATTATCGTCCCATTATTATTAAAAACAAAGTGGTGCCTTTATTAATGACTATTTCACGAATTTTTGAACACCTACTTAAAATCCCCGAATGCTATCTTAATTAGATTCAATGCAATTGTACAACCCATCCTATTCTCCATTGTGGTGGTCGGAGCAAACCAGCTAATTCAGAGAATTACTAATTTTAATAATCTCGGGGGCATAAGAACGTTATATAGCATATTGTTCCAATTCCAATATTACCCATTCCAATCGTTTCATGTTTTATTAATTAGTGTTTTAGGTATAGATTAAAATAAAACAATCAAATGGAGCGCCAAAGATATAAAATATATTTCAATAATATTATTTCTATAAATTTTACATAGAAAGTCTAGGCGCATATTTATGTAAAAATGTTCACGGTTTTTTTGCTTTTTAACTTATTTTAAATTTTTTTTAAATTCTTTGTACTGCATACGACTTATGTCTATCCCATTAAAAATTTTCGTAAATTTTTAATAAGATTACACAATATAAAATAATCGCAATTTAAATATAATGTCTTATTAACTATCAACTAATATAAATACTTATTTCTATAACATTTGTGTATTAAGTGTCGAAATGTAAACGAGGCATAAAAGTTACTAAATTTCAAATAACAAATATACAACATAAAAAATAATTTTATTTTCTTAGAATTCAGTCATTCATGGCAATTATGCAAGTGAAAAGGAGGTCTAAAACGACCAAATAAAATAAAATTTGTATTAAACACAAAAAAAAAGTATGTACAATTGGAACAAAAATAAATTCCTTCATATACACAAGTGGTTATTATAATCACTCCAAAATTTTGATTGTTGTGAAGTTAGAAGCCATAATTTGAAAAACATTAAAATATATTTATGAGAATGTAAAATTTTAAATCAGTGTGTACCTATCTGTAAATAGAAAACATTTTAGAAATAAATACAATTAGAAAAAAGTAATTGTTTGAATTTAACTCTTTTTGATATTACCTAGAAATATTATATATTTCAATTATCACAATCTTTTATAATCAGATTTTCATAATTTATTTACAATCGGCATTGCTAAGTAATTTAAAACAAATTATGTTAAATAACCTTATAAAATTTTCAAAATAACTTGTTTTAATAATACAATATATAAATTAATCAAATTATAATGCAGTTAAGATATGTGTAATATTGACAAATTATCATTCAATCTGTAGAATTTCAAAAATAAAACAGAAATTTTGAATAATCAAGGAAATATAATTGTAAGAACTGGCAAATATTTTAACATTCCCTTAAAATGTAAGGGTATTTTTCGTGATAAAATTTTATATTTTCAACAATAAAATGCCATTTCGCACGGCTTATAAAAAACTCTTACCGATATTGAAATGGCAACAATCACGAAATTATCATTTATAACTAAACAATAATCAACCAAGGAGGTGCTCCAACCTATATATTCAAATTACATTAAACACAAATCGTTCAGTATAAATTGTCAAGTTTATACCATATCATATTTTTAATTACTTAAAATTAACAGAAAGAAACTATAAAACAGGTTTAAAAATCATTACAACTATTATGACATTTTTAATATATTATTTATATTTTAATTTTTTTTCTAATTTTTAAGATTGTATTTCTGCTTTATACTAATTATTGATTAAAAAAATTACATTTTAGTTTTAATAAACTAACATGTAATTGAAAAAACAAATTTACAATTAAAAAATTAAAGAAATAAATGCACTAATTGGTCTATCAGTTTTTAATTAATTTAAAATATTTTTATTCTTTTAAAAATAAAATCTGCATCAACAGACTGGAACACCTCATCTTTTGTTTACTGTTGTGGCTGCTAGTTAATATATAAGGCTTAATAAAATCTACTCGACTTCTATATGATATCTATTATTTTTCATCTGCTTTTTACTTTTTACATGTTGTGGTGTGGAATTTGGGTGGTTATTGCGGCTTTTATTATTTCTTCGGGCTAATATATTTTGCTTTGGAGGGTGCGGTTTTGGAGGTATTATGTGATGTATGTTGTTATTAGGTGATATACCACGTGATGGAGGATCCGATCCCTAAAATTATTGATTTAATTAAATCATTAAATAATGCAATATACATATACTTATTAATGTATATGACTTACTTTATACTTTGTAAAAAAATATAAAATTTATTAGTTATTTTTTGTTTCAAAATTTTCAAAGCTTGGAGTTTTGAAACAAGTTATATCTGTTCCACCCATGTAATGGAAAAAAAAATTAAATTACAGTAAAGCTTCAATTAACTAAATGTTAATCAACCAAAACATCAATCAACCCAATGACTATGAAAAATTATTTAGAGAACGAAAGTGTCATAGTTTCCATTAAAGTGCGGTGTTTTGGATGAGTAAAGTGTTTAAGTCAGGTATTTAATATTTCAAATTTTGCAAAACTAAATATGTTTTTATAAAAAACCCAATTGTTCAGTGTAATCTATGACAAACATTGTAAATGCATTTATACTTAAATAAATACGTAAGTAAATAGGATATTGCATTTTACATACTTTTGCACTTATCCATAACTAAAAATTAGTTAATTCATTTAAAAAACTATTTTTTGTTTATTCAAACATTTGATTATCCGAACCGCTCTACGTCCTAATTAGTTGAGTTAACTGACGTTTTACTGTATATGGATCATCACAACAGATAATTCCTAAGCTTTTATTTTTGCTGATACATTTTTTTAATAACACATTTGTTATAATTTGGTAGATAGAAAATTGATTTGAATATATTTTTAAATAATTCTAAACACTAATAAAATATTAAACTTAATTTTTTGATTCTACTGGTATCATACCACAGTTCACAAATACATCAGCATATACTACTCTCATTTATATAGATCAATAAATAATGATTATTTGTTGTTATTTAATTTAGAAATTTATTTAATAAATTAATAAATAATTACTGCTTCTTGGTTAAGTCATATATACAATAAGTCATTGTACATTGTTGTTAACAAACCTCTGAACTAGCTGCACTATCAACACTAGAAGTTGAGCCACTGCTAGAGAGGGAACGAGGTGATCTAGATGTGCCCATGACCTTTGAAAATTGTAATGATGGTGATCCAGTAAGCGGGCTGTGTAATTGAGAAAATTGTTGTTCTACCCAACGTCTATATTTTACTACTTCATCTGTTACACGTACTATACGGCCTAAAATTGACTGTCGATTGCAATCTCTAAAGGAATATAGAGGATTCACTGCATGAGTAAGTGACACATAGGCATAATCAAATGCTCTCTTCACCTGAAAAAAAATTATATTTATTTTATTTCAATATGTAAAGTTAATTTTACTAATAATGCTAATTGTATCTTGACACTTTCATTAACTTTGATCAGGTTAAGTTTCAATCTGTTTGAAAACATAGCAAATGCTATTTATCAATTGTCAATCAAAAGTATGAAAACATCTATTTTAACTATACTGGGGATATTTTTGTGACTTGAGCATTGGAAATAGCATTGAAAAACACATTAATGGAGATTCTTGTGACTTATTAAGTTATAAGAATTGCAATGGTATTAATTGAAATCAAAAGAGAATTCCTTTCTATGTATTGTGACAAAATTAGAGATAACAAGAATTTTGTAAAAGATTCTGGAATATTCCAATAGATTCCATGGCTTTAATATAAATGATGTAATCATCACGAATGACTTATTACTACAACCGATACCTAAATAAATTCAAGGTCATAATCACTGGAATTTATGATATCAACATTCTGTGCAAATTTATTCCCAATTTTCTCTACTGTTCCAGGATATCACCTTTTTATATAAATAACACATTAAATTTCTTTAGTTTGAGTTTTGCCTAAGAATTTGTCTTGTTAAGAAGCTGTTATAAATAAATATAAATATAAACGATTATTACTAATGTACACTAAAATAAATATTAAATTGAATATATATAAATAGATAAGTTAGTGAAGATAAATACTTTTAAAACAATTAACTAGTTCCGTTACAGTATAATGTCATTAAAAATGTTCAAAGTTATTAACTTATTAATAACTAAAAATTAAAAAAAAATGAAATGAATTAACAAATTATTATCTTTTCCTGATAAGTATTGCAAACTCCAAATTAGTCAAGCTTAATTATCATGTTAAGACTTCTGGTTATATCCATCTATTCTAAGGAAACTTTTATAAATGTGGATGAAACATTGTTATTTTGTCCAAATTTAACAGTTAGTTCTTAGAAGTAGTTTTTTTTAATATATTTCTTATAATTTTGTTATATGTATATTATAATCGAATAATGAACTTTAATGATTAAAATATATAACAGCATGTTATTTCACGAACATGAGGATGAACTGCCACATGAGTCCTAAGCTTCGAAGTTCTCATAGGATTATTTATAAAAATCCATGTTTAAAACAAGAAAATGGATAAGAGGGTTACAATTAATTTTTAAAAATTAGATTTTATGATGGTGTAAATTATGGCACTGTAGATAACAATAAACCAGTGAATGATATAAACTATTTAATTGTTTAAAAATCTTTATAGTCACTAATATTAGAATCATTTATATACGTTTATTTATTTAAACATATGTTTACAATACACTAATAACAAATGTTTTTATATTTCTATTTATGTATAACAGTAACTAACAGCACAAGATTTTAATTAAAACTAAAACTAAGGGAATTTAATCTGCGATTTATATAAATAGAAAAAAGGGCTAGAAGAGTAAGGAAAAATTTAGTATAATTAGTCATAATAATGATGCAATAAATTGCATTGGCATGACTCAATGCTGACCTTGAATTTAAGTGACAGATATTGGTTACCACAATGAGTCATTTGTGATTACATCATCTATTTTAATTATAAGGAACCTACTGGATTGTTCCATTGAGTCTCTATTGTTTCTAATTTGTGTTACAGTATCACTAGCTATAACTAAATTGATTATGACAGTTTCTTTAAATGACAGATGAAAAGTAACGGTTGGTTATTTTTAATTAAAATATTGAATGAATCTGAATGTACTAATAAGTATATTATAACATTTTGTATAACTTCATTATATTATACAAGAAGGGTTTACAAATTATTGCCCTTTACCCAGATGGAAACAACTAGGATCTTTGAAACAATGTAATCAAACATAATCTCTCAAAAGGTGTATCACCGGTGAAATTCTTCAATGCCTTAGGAAAAATATTTCTTGTTTTGTTTTGCTAATCACTCAAAACGTTGAAGGACAGATCTAGAGAATAGGAAACCCGTTGAAGAATTTCAAAACCACCATTGTGGATGGCAGTTTTTATTACTTCATAAACTTTCAGTATAAGATCTGCATAATAATGGTTTGTGAGGATGTACCCATGTTGTAAATAATTAACAAAAAGAATTCATTCAGCACCTCAAAAAATTAGGGCTATGTTCAAGATGGCAGAAGTTACAGGAATTTTTGTGGAGATGACGAAGTCCTTTTGCTACCATTCCATACTTTGCACTTTTTATTTTGGAATAAAGTAATAGAATCAGGTACATCTTCATAAATATTTCTAAAAACATTTTTTGATTAATGTTACTTATCACCAGATTTACTTTGGCACTGTTTTGCTTATTGTGTTTGTGATCAACCGTTAACATTCTAGGCACTCAATGAGCAGACTTTTTTACTTTCTCTTTACTCTATACGAAACACAAGTGAAATTTTTGATGTCAAAATTTTAGTGGAAATACACGTTTTTGGGTCTCCTGCGTACAAAAATCATGTTTTAAAAAATTGGTTTGTATGTGTGAACAGGGTATCTCGAAAACAAAAAGGCATAGCTAAACAAAATTTTATATATAAGCCATTTGGGCATGCAATCGTAACATTTGGATTAAAATCAGATAACCGGAAGTGACACTTTACTCTTGCCATTTTTTAATTGTTGTAATTTTCTCAAAAACGGCTCTAATGAGGGTTTTAAAATGTACCATGTTTCTTATGCTTATAATGCTCTTTTATGCGAATTAATCAGTTTCTCTGAGAAAATTTGTTGAAGCGAGTTATTGAGGAAAATCTCTAGAGTTAAGCAGCATTTTGCATGTCTGGTAATTTGGATGTGACCGTTGCAATTGTCATTGTCAAAATAAACAAATAATAATTTAATTATTTGTGGACGTTATTTGCATCCCTATAGTAAGTAAAAATAAGTTGTGTTGTCTTACACCAGATTTTTAAGATTCAATTCATAGTGTAACATTTTTTTCAACAGTATCTAGTGAAAAGTCACATGTTTCCGATGTAAATTTTACTGTAATCTTTCGATAATTGAGTAGCATGTTATGGACCAAATCAACACTTCTTTAATTATGAGTTTTTGTGACCTCCACACCTGGTGCTTGTTCACAAAATTTTCTTCCAAATTTAAAAGCAGGCCTTTAATTATTTGATACGAAGGGATAGACTCACTTAATACATCAACCATATTATTATGTATTTCTTTTTACAGAGATACTTTATAATATTATTCACTTTAATTTTATCTATTTTTTGAATAAACGTAATCATCATCATAGATTAAAAACTCTTACATGAGGACAAATACTTGAAACATTAAGTGTAGTAATGTCAATAAATGATAAGTCAAAATTCCTAAGTCATGGGAGTTTGCTACTTAAATAATGAAGTTTGTGTGGCTGATAACCTCTAACTCAAAATAAATAAATCGCTTGCTTGCTTAATAATCAATCAATTAAACCATCACGGCCACAAATCAATCTAAGAATTGTTACAAAGTTGCATAAGAGACAAAAACAAAACAGGTAGTTTTTTGAAATATCCCAAAATATGTAGTTTTTATAGAGATATCTTAAAAAATTAAAAACTGAACATTTAATACTGGTTATGAAATATAAGCAAAAAATGTAGCATCTTTAATATATTTAAATTATTTTTGTAAAAGCAACATTACTGGCTAATGGTTGTTAAAAAATAATACCTTTATATATTTAATTTTATTCTATTTAAAAAGTAACTGCGTTAAAAAATAAAAACAAGAATTTATCAAAACTGAAGGAGTTCGAGTACATACAAAAAATTGTATCTGGTGTTTTTATTCAAATTACCCGTGGACCAAACTTCGATAAAATCAGTGATACTACACTGGGACCATTTCCTTCTAACTCCTTTTTAACAACTTTAGGAGGTCATTTAAAACAAACAATTATCCCTACATTTAATCTTTTTACTACCTTGTGTAATATTTCAAATTCATTTAATTTCCCTCTGAGCCTACCGATAAGTTACTGCTTTTTACACCCAACTAAACTTTTTTGAAAAATTATCAAAGTGTTTTTGTCTTTATCAATACTTTTAAAATGAGCCAAGTTATACAAAAGTTAACATTAAAAAAAAATTCCTTTTAACGTTTTCCTGCACCTACCAACAATAAAATCAAAAATTCGCTTGATGTACCAAATAAGTTTATTTCATGACTTTCCTTTTAAAAAATTAGGTCAATATCTGTTTGAATTGGAAACACAATGAGATTAATAAAATACATAACTGGTGAACAGTCAGATGTGTTCATAATACATTTGATTAATAGATCTTTGTATGCCGTGGCTAATAACAAATATTTAATCCTTATAGGCAACATTATTTTAAATTATACTTAAAATTGCCACTCATAATTTTTATATATTGTTGACTACTACCTGTTATTTTAAGTTAGCATTGTAGACTGTGCTATCTCTGTTATTGTATAGTGGTTATTAATGGTTGTAAAATAAATTTAATATTCAAATATTGTTGAAAGTGTTTGTTAAAGAGGCAAATCAAAGTTTTATATAATATGTTTACGTCAGTTTGATGTATTTGGTATAGTAAATATTTGTTTGAAAAATACATTGCTTGAAAATAACATTGTTGTAATTTTGACCTTTGAAATTGTATGTTATTTTATTACATTATGGATTGTTTACGTTTTTATGGGAAAAAACGAATGGCTCTTGCTCAAGTTGTTGTAATACCGCCACTAGAACCTTCAGTATCCGATGGCGATGATTCAGATCTTGATCTAAATGTAACTGTAGAAGGAATAAACTATGATTATTAGAATAGCCTTTATCTCATTATGAAGAACTGCCCGAGTTAGTCATTCCAGACTCAGATATAGAAAGTGAAGATAGTGACTCATCTAGTGATATTCTATTAGCAAGGTTACAAGAAAGATTAAAAGCGAATACTGTTACTGCAGTGGAATTTATATGGAAATGGATGGACATTGAATATGCAAAAAATAGCATTAGTGAAGACTTTGCAAAGAAGGAACAAACTGCTTTGTGTTATTATTATTATAGAATGTTTTCTCTAATTGGGGTCATATAAATTTGTATTCTGTACAATCAACTTGCATGTGTATAAGTACCGACAGCAAAGAAATAGAAAGCTTTGTAGGTATGCTTCTACTTATGGGTGTGTTTCAAATGCCTTCTTGTTGTGACTATTGGAGTTGACAACTAAGATATGATACTGTTGCCAATGTTATGAGTCTGAAGCGTTTTCAAAAACTGCGACATTTTATCCATTTTGTAGATAACACCAAAAGTACAAACGATGATAGACTGTACAAAATGCGTTGCTTATTAAATGACGTTAAAGACTGCTGCATGTTGTTAAATCAGGAAAATTGACATTCAATTAATCAATTGATGGTTCCCTATAAGGGAATGCGTGCAGGTAATTTGAGGCAATACATTCAAAATAACCTGCACAAATGGGGCTATAAAATATTTGTTCGTACGGGAGCTTCTGGTATTATTTACAATTTTTTACCATGCACTAGTAAGTGTATGTTGTCAGAAATTGCCAATACTGCAAAAACATTTGGCATGGGCAGGAAAGTTGTAATTGCCTATGGCAAACAATACCAAGGTCAATAAAGGCATGAGTCTTTTTTGATAATTTCTTTTGTAGTTTTGATTTCATTGTTTATTTCAAAACTAAATTAGGAATACAATCATTAGGAACAGTCCACAAAAATAGACTGAAGAATTGTCCATTTGCTAATGAAAAACAATTACAGAAGAGGGGATATGGTAGCTATGAGCATTGGTCAGATAACAACAAAGGATTAATCGTGGCGAAGTGAGTTGATAATAAGGTCGTAAACCCTCGCAAGCTCATTTGTTGGAATTTGACTCTTGGAACATGTAAACGATCAGATTTTAAGAAAAAAGAAAAAGTTGACGTACCATGTCCAAAAATTATACGACAGTACAATAAGCACATGGCAGGAGTGGATCTAGCAGGAATGCTAATCGAGTTATATAGATCACCCCAAAACCAAAACGATGGTATCTAAGATATTTTGGTTACATTCTTGATTTGTGTGTTACCAACAGTTTTTTCATATATAGAAAAGAAACTGGAAAATACAAATCTTCTTTGAAACAATTTAGGGCCATGATTGCATATGCACTCATATTCTCTGGGATAAAACATGGAAGACCGTCAACATCTGTAGCAGCTAATGTGCCAGCCAAAAGGAGAGCTGTAATACCAAAACTGGTCACTGATGATGTTCATTATGATAATACAAATCACTGGCTTATTTATGATAAAAAAAGGATGATGCAGACATTGCACAAATGGTTATTCAACTGTGAAGTGTGTGAAATGCAAAATGACTTTGTTTTGTTCAGACACATAAGTGTTTTATATCTTTTCACAGAAAATGAAGTGCATTATTGACAATTTAATTAAATAAATAGCAAAAACTACAATCTTAAATAAGTTTTAGTCTAAACACACTATAACATAATTTTTTTAAAACTAAAATGTGCTTTGCCAATCAAAGGGTTAAATAAATAATTGTACAAATGCAGCACACATATTTGTGTAAAATAATATAACATGTAAGAATTAAAATAAAGTTAAACGTAGAAGTCTATAAATAAAATTTTTGATTAAGCACATGCCGAGAGCAAAGCCTATGGGAAAACAATTCAAAATTTGAAGCCTTATAAGAAAAATAACCACATGGAGACAAAAAGATTTACTTTTGTAGGGGGAATAAATAAGGAGTGTGCAGTTGAAAGGATTATTCAAGAATATGAATTCACTGAGTTGCCACATCCATCCTATGGCACAGACTTAGGATGAAAATAAACTATTTTTCGAGTGATTTAAAATTCCCAGTTTTTCTTTTGGAACTTTACAATGAGTTGTCTTTGATGTACTTACATAGGATTAATATGTACATGAAGAGAACTTTCAATTTTATGGAAATTGCTTATCGAACATTCTGTAATTTGTTTTGTTTTGGATCATACAACTATGCCTGAGCTGATAAAAATTTGAAAAATCCATCTGTGTTTTTTAGTTCTCTAAATGAATCTGCATTGTCAATTAAAGTGGAAGGCTGTTCTCTTGTAAGGCTCTTAAATGAAGCACATTAAAGTCGAGAGAGGAGCTGTAGAATTGATTGAAAACACAGGAGTATTTTTTAGGTGGATGGACCAAAAATGTGGAGAAAAGTTGAAGAAGTTTTGAATTAAATATGCCTGTCATGATATCTGAAATCCAGTATTTCATTATGAAGAAATATTATCAAGTCAGTTTAAATTTGTAAATGATGTTCAAAGTTTAATAGGTGTGATAAAGGATATGTGATTCATGGAGAGATTATAAGAATTATTTTTATTTGAATCGGTGTAATCGAGTCATACCGGAAAATAAAGGAACTTGGCAAAAGTTAAAGCACAATTTTCTTCAAAGAAGTGTAGACTGATCTCTGACAAAAACTCTAATTTACTGAAGAAATCAAATTTTAAAACCTGTCACGAGCGCTTTTGGTTTTACACCGCAACAACAGTACTGGTGGCTAATAGCTCAGTGAAGGAGGGGGGATTCTAAGATTTACACCAGCACCATCAGCGCTCTACTAGAAATCGGGGTATAGGAAGAGAAAGAGGGGGCCACTACTCCGAATTGCCTCTCAAGATATGGAACTGCTAGAATAGCCAGAAACAGTTCCCTAGGCCTTTTGTTAATTTGTCCCGGGGTTCCTTTTGTCAAGACCCCAAGGGTCAGTATAAATTTTGATCGCGGTCTTAATTAGTACATATCCTCTGAAATTTAAGATATTATTAATTAGCTTATTCTACTGTCAAAAATAATAGTCTAATTAAATGACAAGACATCTATTGACAACGAAATAGGGTTAATTAACATACACACAAACAACAGTTACAAATAGGTTACAGAATAACTTCTCCATCCCTTGAATTTGGCGTTATTCAAGAGATAGAAGGACTACGCAAATCTAGTGACACTAAAATTAGGGCAATCTATATTTAGACACCGTCAACGCAAGTAAGTATACGTCCATGATCTCTACAGAAGATATATATTAGTGATCTCCCGTCACACGGGAAGACTTAAGTTCTTACGCCTTTCTAAGGCCTTATAAGGTTCCCGCGCCTGCGGAAGAACTTCACACGATCAACAAAACTGCTACCACGTGAAACGCGCTGATTAATTCCCAAAGATATACCATTCCATCTCTTAGGTCGGGTCTTCCAACATTTGACACTATGTTGAGTCCCTAAACACACCGAACGTTTTTCTTTTAACACAGAGCCAACA
>JAHWXV011203412.1:0-14044 GCA_024586415.1 Phrixothrix hirtus
GTACAGTTCAGGCAGTGTCTCCTTCACCTGGCACGTATCCATCACCCATTCATTCCTTACTCTGTCACGTTTCGTTTTGCCACATGCAGCTCTTAGGTACTTCATACTTACGGCATTTATTTTACTCATATGCTTCTTCTGATATACCCAGGTCTCTTAAATGACATTTTCTTAAAGTACAATTTATATCTCCTTGTGTACAAACTTGACTGTTTCAACAGTTGAAGTTACAAAAATATCTTAATCATGTAGTTAATTCCTTGCTCTAATTTTTAAGAAATAAAATTGCAGAATGTTAAGTACTGAAAACAACACTTTCCCAAAAATTAGTCAGATGTGAACATGACCTTAGAGTGGTTATTCACAAATTTGTTCAACTATAAACATTTCAAGGCAAATTTTTCAGAAATCAGCAGTTCTGAATTATTTTATTTATTGCTATTTAAAGAGAGTCTCAATGTTAATAAATCAAAAACTATAGAGGAGTTATAAAAAATAAAAAGAACCAAAGACATGACTTTAACAAGAAGACACTCTCAAATAATGCTAACCTTTAAAAAGAAATTTTTGATGGTTGCTTGACAACAAGATATGACGATTCCCTTGATCACCAACTATTTTTTTGGAACTATTTAAAAATGCTGCAATAACAAGCCAATAGCAATTCAAAAGAAGATTAAAATCAATCACTTCAGAAAAAATGGACATGGTTCCTAAAAGAAAAAAGCACTGGCTTACATTTCCAAACAACCAAGGACTTTTTGAGAAACATTTTTGGCAATCATTAGATTAATAGTCATTATTTTTCGTAATACTATTTAATGGTGCAATTTATACTAAACTAAGAAAAATTTTCTCTTATTAACAAAGTAGTGATTCAAAAAATTATTTTCAATATTATAATTTTATGTCCAAAATATTTAAAACTGTTACAAAATTTTGCACCATGTTAAAAATGTTACCTAAAACAATTTTCTATATATTAAAATTATAAATACAATGGAGTATCATTAATCAGAACTGGGTATGATTGTGATAGTTGATTTGTTCTGATTACCGAACTTAATTATAAATATCTGATTTGATTTATTTATTATGACATTACCAACACATTTTTTGTACTTTTAGTAATTTAAAGTTGCACTAATAAAATTACATTTTACAAAATAATAAATAAAGATTAAAGAAAATATCATTGGAAATGTTTAGTACTAATAGCTTAATGTGGTATATCCTGATAAAAGTTATTTATTTCATTGCTACTTAAAATAAATACATAATGTTCACATGAGATAATTTTTTGAGGAATTTGATTATTCATGTTTCTGATTAATGATGCTCTACTGCATGTACTTTACACTTGACAAACTTTTGAAATAACATAGTTATTTCTACTTAGATAAGAGGTTAAATGCAGAATAAGTAATTTTACCTATTCTGCATTTCAGTTTTTAATAACAATAATGTAAATTATATATCAATCTTTCTTAAGTTTGTATTTCCGTTTGCTGCATGTACCAGTGCCCACTGGAAATACATATGATTTAAGAATTATAAATTTAGAATTGTTATTCTTGTAAATTTTGATGCAGTCATGTTTAATTAATCAATAATCAAATAAAAAAAATTAAAAGGTGTAAAACCAAGTTTCTCAAAACGTTTATTATAAATAATTAAGGAAGTCTTATTAGAAGGCTTGGTTTTGAGCCTTTTAATTGTTTCAACTAATTATTTTCCATTAGAGAATGGAGTTCGACAAAAATACAATAACCAAATCTTTGCATTTTTATATTAAAATAAGTATTAAATTTGTTTAAATTCAAAAATGAAAATTTTGCCTATATTAGCATTTGCAAAACCATATTAGTTATTTTTATTCTAATAAGAATTATAGTATTTGTTAAAAATAAGTAATATAATACAGTAAAAGAGCATTTATAATGCCTGAAATGAAGAACCCTACAAGAAGCGTACTTGGTTATTTAATTTGAAATTTAATGCAAATTATATGAAATCTAGGAACCCACTGTGATGGATAAAACTGGACAAATTTGTATAATAAACAAAGCAATGGATAATAAAAGTGACTTGATTCATTAAATTTTAATGTAAGTAAAAAGAAAGCATCGAGTAGTGAGTGTCAAATACAAAAAATTTTCAAAAATATATACCACATAATAAAAATTGTAAATATTTTAAGCCACAATTATTAGTGGGTATTATACAAAGACTGCGACAAAAATCTTTAAATTTCAATGTAATAAGTCTGTCATGTCTAAAACATTTAATTGAGAATATTAGGGTTAATCTTATATGCAACAAATCTTCGTCACTATGCCAGTGACCAAATACATGCTAAAGAATATACAAACTGAAGATAGAGCTTATTTTATCAAGATATTTACTTTTGCACCTTTAAAATTAATTTTCTATATAAAAATAATAAAATATATTTATTTTAAAAACACATTTTTGAATGACTTTTCATTTCTTTTCTTCAATTTCACATATTTTTTGACGATTTACTTGATATTGTGATTAATTATACAGTACATTTATAAATACAATATATACAATTACTGACTTACATAAAGGTTCTCTAAACCTATACATAAATTGAAGCATCCCTAGATTTGCAGTCCGATTTACTTATTTTACAAATTGACAATTTTTATGACAAAATAACTCAAAAAGTTAAAATAGATTTTAATATACATCCACAACTGTATGTTAGGATTACATTGATTAAACCTACATAAATCAGGGATTCTCTGGATGGGAATACTTTTTAAAGAAAATTATATATCAATAAGATAATAAAATATAAGTAATAAAAATTTATATTTATTCTACCAAATGCTTTTATTGTAACTTTTTAAATTAAATCATCACAAGTCAATATGCTTCAAATATTATTCATCAAAATACTTTTTAATTATAATTACTAAAAATAAACCAATTAACCTTTTTAGGACGGAAATAAAATTATTTTCTCTACATTCAAGACAAATATTTAAACAAATAATCATATACAGTAATCCTTACATCTGCAAATCTGTATCTGTAGATTTGCTTTCTAAGAAGCTTATTGCTCAACATTGACACAAATTCCACTAAATCAAGCTGTGGGATTGTTTTTATATTTTTTAAGATTCATTCATGCTGAATAAAATACAAGAATAGAAAATTATATAAGGTAATATCGCGTGAAAATTCTAGTTGTGGTTAAGAAATGTCAATTACATTTTAATACTTATTATAGGCATGGCAAATTTGACTGAAAATTAAGGAGTGGATGCAGTGATGGATTTATGGTATGCTACAGATCTCCAGGTCTTTATGATGTGGGACCCATAGGAAAATTATTTAAGTTAATACTGGAACCAAATGTGGGAGCCCATTGGCAAAAATCTTGACTAATGAAATCTGGGATCTGTAAATGTTTCATAGCTTAAAAGATGCTACAAATGTTAATTGTTAATTTATATAAAAGTTTATCAATTCATTTGAAATTATAAATTATAAAAGAACAAAATTTGGAACATTCTTTTATGCCGTAGAAAGTTTCTAGCAATACATGTCAACATTTTTGCAAATATAATTTTAATATAATAATTTTCCAATAGGTCTCAATCAATAATTGATCAACCATACTAAAAAATCCTACTGGCATCACTGAGTGAATACATGATATAAACAAAGATTAGTTAAATTTGCAGAATTTTGTACATTGATTATAATTGTTACTAATGAAAAATGTACTTTAAAATAGAGCCTTAAAAGTAAAAGCTGCAATATCCATGGATAACTAAAATTAATGATATAATTTTCAAGATCAAAATAAATTATTTATAAAATGTTTTTAGTCCAGTAAAATTCAAGCTTATTAAATAAACAAAAATTGGTAAAAATGAAAATTGGGCTTTAAGAACAATACAATTGAACTAGCCTGTATATACAGAGTTGTTTTGAAATGGTCTTAGGAAATCAAATCACGCAATCTTCGGCCCTCATGTATTCATAAAAAAATAGAGAAAAAATTTGGATCTCTTTAGTTTGGGCAAAATAAGGTTTTAAAAAATCTTACAAAACTGTTTTAGAACCTCCTGTATTACATTTGCTTGGATCATTCTAAACTTGTGTAAAATGAAATTCAGTTGCAAGGTCATTATGGTAGCTACATATGTAATAGCCTTATAATACAATAACTGTAAATCGGTTATTAAGTTATTTTAAACTTAAAAATAAGTAAATATTTTAGATATGTTTTTACGCCTTTTGTAGTTTTGTAGCTGTCAATTAAATCCAACTGACTTTGTTTTTTCAGAATGGTGACTTTATTTTAAAATTACATAACTAACATGTATTTGTTATATCTTGGAAATAAATTATTGTTTTGTGTTTAAAATTCATTGAATGATTTCAATGTACACAAACCTACTGAATTACTTTTTCTAGTATTTTAATGTAAGAAAATAATTAGGTCACAATTATCAAAGGTCAAGTACCTATTAGAAATAAATTGATGCAGTATAACTTGATAGTCATTAATATTTTGAAGTTTAAGCAAAACCTTATTAAAAGTACATATTTTACCACTATTAATAAAAGATTCGTTAATGATTTTAAAATGCAATG
Organism: Phrixothrix hirtus; assembly: GCA_024586415.1. Taxonomy (NCBI): domain Eukaryota; kingdom Metazoa; phylum Arthropoda; class Insecta; order Coleoptera; family Phengodidae; genus Phrixothrix; species Phrixothrix hirtus. Next base: position 4,639 of record JAHWXV011203412.1, read on the forward strand.
ATTATAATCAATACCTTCTGTAATATGATATACATGTTTATCATGTTTATAGTTTGGCTTTATACAAACATAAACAAAAGTATTTTCAACTTAAAGAAATTAGTCTAAGGCACATCTATCAAGCAAAATGCTTAAAGCAAAACATTTTGTTTAACCGTCAAACAAAAGCATCTTTTATTTAATAGGTTTAAATGCGACCAACGTACACTTATGCAGCAAAATGCTTAAACCCACTTAAAGCTGCTTTAAGCATGATCAAACACAATATAGCAGAAAATAAAAGTTCTTCAAGCACGATCGAGCAGATTTAAGCATGCTCGGTGCACAAACACTGACCATTGTTTGAAGGCCGAACATTTTTGTGTTTGCATGCGCCGACTAAGATGGCGAGGAAGAAATTCAGATTCATACCATCTGAGGATGACAATGGAGGTGGATGCAGACAGATTAATCGTTTTGGTTGAACGACCACCTATTTATAATTATACGTTAAATGAAAATCACTGTAGAGATTTAGTTGAGAAGTTATGGCCGGAAGTGGCTTCAGAATTACATAGCACACATAAGCAATATTATTGTTTATTTATTACAACCAGCGAGAAACCTAAACATATTTAACTGATTATGATGCGAACAGGATGAATTACAATGAAATTCATTTTGAATAACTTATTGATTAATTAGGTATAAGCTTATTGGTTTGGAGAATACTAATTATATTAAAAATACTGACACTAATAATAGTCCTAGAAGACTAAAACTAAATCCAATTAGTAAAAATTGTAATTAGTAGGCCTACTAGTAATTCCTTCATAATTAAAAATTGTAATAAAAGAATGTGTAAATTATTGGAAATCGTACATACAGTGCGACCCATTTAAAAGCGGACCACCCATATACAATCTGTAATTTTGATGTGATTTTGATACTTTTTTTTGAATGATAGAGCGTTAAAAACTCTATCTGGAGGAACTAATGTCATATTTTTAGAAGAAAAAGTCACGGCCTACTTAGTGTCATTTGTAGGCGGAAAATCCAAAACTTATTACAAAATTACTAATATAAAATATTTTTTTGTAAAATTTGGTACAATACTATCATTCAAAAAAAGTTTATCAAAATCGCATGAAAATTACAGATTTTATAAGGGTGTTCCGCTTTTAAATAGGTCGCACTGTATGTACGATTTCCAATAATTTACACATTCTTTTATTACAATTTTTAATTATGAAGGAATTACTAGTATAATAGAGCAAAAAAGTATAGTGCTCCATCTCATTAACTTTAATCTTCCGTTTCATCAACTTCCTCAGTTTCATTTGTCAAAGTGAAAGCATATTTATCTTGCCACGGGACAGATTCTTCTGAAATATATTTCTGACGTACACACCCGAGACAGATCTGCAGGTTGACGTTTTGGTATCCTCATTTACTTGAAGAGTTAATAGTTCTTCATGAACATCTTTGATTGTTCCCTCTGTTTGGCATACTAAATTATGTATAATACAGCAAGCAGGAGTTATAGTCGTAGCCATATCACGGCCTAGAATCATAACATTCTCAAGAACGCGGAATTTTTTCATCATCATTCCAAATGCACATTCAACTATTCGTCAAGCTCTTGACTCTTTTCTCATTGGTCAGTCGTCTTTTGGGAAAAGGCCTCATTAGGTTTACCATAAGGGGGTAAGCATCATCCCCCAGGAAAACAAATGGGAATTTCTCATTGTTCGTAGAATTAAGTATTCTACAAGGTTCTGGTAACTCCAGCTCATGACGGAAAAGGAACTTCTCAAAATTAGATGCGCGAAGTGTCACACTATTGCTATTTCGGCCGTAGTCGCCTACATCAACGAATAAAAACTTTGTATCTGCATCTGCAACTGCTTGTAGGGTTATAGCATTGAAATTTTTGTAACTGCAAAAAGCTGATCCTGAATTAGGCGGCCAATCTATTTTAACTAATTTCACATTGACCGCTCCAAGACAATGATGAAAATTCCACAGTTCGGTAAATCTGTTGGCAGTTTCATTCCATTTTTCCTGGTTTGGCGTTTTCATGTACAAAGGTGATAATTCTTCCCAAATTACCTTACAAGTTTCTTCCACTATCTTCCCTATTGTTGTAGCTCCAAGACGAAAATAGTAATGAAGGGACTGAAACTTTTCTCCCAATGCCAGAAACCTGAAACGGATAAATATAGTACTATTTCTACACATTAAAACATTTATTGTATATGTTACCGTTAAAACCCGAAATCGGTAAATACTAGTTATAACTAGTTAAAACGCAAAATCAGTAGCGCCATTTGTAAATTCTAGTTTTAACTAGTTAAAATTCGAAACAACTGAATGCATTTGTAAACACACGAATAATGTGCAACTTTTCAATTAATTCGGGTTTTAACGTAATATTTCAGTTAAAACTAGTTTTATCGACAACTTTATTAGACAAAACTAGTTTTAATTTAGATGTCCATCAAAATACATTCTCAGACAAATATACAAAGTTGCAATGCAATACTTCTCGTTTGTTAACAATGAAGAAAAGAAAATATTTTTTAACATTGTATCTGTTTGCTCCACCCTCACCCCCTGATACACGTTATTACCGCTTCTGCTATTATTATTAGTATTATTATATTGGAGACTAATTCATACAATTCTTTGTTTTACAGTTGCAAACTGCAAATCCAAATGGAATGTTCTCCGCAGTTCCTACTCGAGACATGTCAGGGAAACCAAAAAGTTGCCAAGTGGATCTGCTGCGCCAAAACGGAAAAAGCAATGGTATCTTGCCAACAGCATGGCATTTTTGAAAAACCTCATAGGGCAGCATAGAAATACAATTAGCAATGTTAGTATCAATGAAAAAGATGCCCAAGAGGGTGAGAAGCAAGTTATGCAAGAAGAGGAGGCTAATGATCTGTCGTCTGTCATCTCGCCATCATAGCAGGGCATTAGTCAGAGATCGTCCCCCGTGGTCGATACACCTGTTTTGCATACAAACCAGAAATGTCAAAAGAAGACTGCTGCCGATCTTCATCTTCATGCAAGAATGGAGCCTCCAAAAATTTCACCAATGCAAAAATTTTTCGAGAGCCTGCTACCCGATGCAGAGACGCTACCTCCGTGACTTCAGCATAAATTCAAGTCTGAAATTATGTTCATGTTCAATAGGTTTCTAGATGAAGAGGAAAGCTCGCAGAACCTTCCAGCATTAGGTACCGATAGTAACAGTGCTACTCTGTCCCTCCCCTCAGCCAAGTTACATTGATCTCATGCCCGTAACGTCCATACATCAAGGACACATTCCCACAAGTTGACAGCTATTTTACCCATGGATATAACCTACTCATGGCAATACTAAAAACAACAATTAATGATGACCATTAATAAGTGTTTTTATAGAAAACATGATAATCATGTAAAATATCCTGTACAACATGCAATAAATGATGTATGGTATCATGGTATGTCTCTTAATTCTTTAAAAATATATTTTCTTTACTTACCTTAATGTAACAATTAGCCTCTGTTCTAATGTAATACATTTTCAGTATTTGGTATCCATCTTGGTGATGCGATAGGCAATTAAACTCAAAAGTGTATCGAATGTGTTTATTTTCAGTCTGGTAAAGTTTCGTAACTTTGATTCATCCACTCGAAGTTCAGCGATAAACTTGTTAAAGGTATCCTCAACAATTCTCTTCTCATTTATAGGATGCACCCATAATTACAGTTTCTTTTTGACCGTGCAGCTTTTGTTCAACCAAGCCTACAGGAAAACCACGACCTTGTTGGATTCCATGATACAAACTGAATATTTATAAAGCACGAACAGGTTTAAGCAAAATTTTTAAACCAAAAGCAAAATGTTTTGCTGTATAGCACAACATTTCGCTTTACAGCAAACCATTTTGTTCATGCTTTAAGCAATAACGTTTTCACTTTGAATAAAACGTTTTGCTTTAAGCATTTTGCTTGATAGGTGTGCGCCCAGTCTAACAGTGACTATCAAAATGCTGGTTTATATTTTTATTTTCAAAAAAAGCTCTGGTGGATGTAAGAATACTAGAAATGAGTGTCTTAGACATGTATAAATGACCTATTTAATTTCCTGAAGGTACTTCAAACCAACCCTGTATAATTAAAAATCAATAACCTAAACCTAAGCTTTATAGAAGTAGAAAAGAAATACATAGGAGTAATAAAATTTAGCAAGAAATTGTTTACTGACTGCTATTGACATAATTAAATTAATATTTAATATAGTCAGCATAATGTAACAAAAATTTATTAAAACACAAAAATACACTAAAATAAATCTTTGCTAAAAGCAATTTTACAAGTCAGCTGAAACAAAGAAACTGCATTTATTATAATGTGAAGGTGTAACGTGGCCTTTATAGCTATTATAGGCATCTCCATGGATCGTCAGATCACTAACAGCATTAATCTTGCAGATGTATGTTCAGTGATCTCAATTTTGAATGCTAAAAGGATTTGACTTGCAGAAATGTATCGTAAATTTGTGAAAGCAAATAGAGGTGTGTTATGAATTAAGGAAACATGCATCAAATGACGTCAGTTGTTTAATGTGAGAAAAACAGACATGCAAGATCGAGATGGACATCCTTCTGTTACAACTGATGGTTTGACAGACAAGATTACAGTCATCATATGATTCCTTTAGACTTTCATGTTTCCCCAAGCCTACAGAAATATTTTAAATGAATGAGGACAGATGAAAAAGCAAAATAAGCTACAATGGACTGATTATTAAACTTGTCTTGACAAATGCTTAAACATCCATGAGTAACAAGTAGAGAAATAAATAAATGTTGAAAGTATTAGTTTAGTAAAAATTTATAACAAAATGGTACTTACTTAAAAAATTACCCTTAAGTTTAGAAAATGTAGAAAATAGTTATAATTTATGTCAAAAATTCAACTCTGCATTAAACAGTTTTGTTTCCAGCGCTGTCAGCAAAATTAAAAAATCACACTCTAAGAGAAACACATTTATATTTTATAACAAGGAGATGTATGTAAAGGGGCCTGTCTAGGATTCTATAACATCTGCCAATTGTGTCAAATGTTTATATTCCATTATAATAAAATTCACATACAACTGGGTTCAAGTGGTCAAAATTTCACCTTGAAACAAGATCATTCAAATTTTCAAAAAAATACTTGGTTATTATTTAAAAAATTAAATTTTTAATCCTGAAAATCATGTAGATATCTTAATACAAATGTAAAATTAAATATAAATATTACTGATTATAATTTGTAAGTTACATCAAATTAAATTTGCTCAAATATGTACATCAAGTTTTATACATTCTTAGACATACACTTGACTAAATAAAAATGTTCATACTCAACTATTACAAATAAAATGAAATATTTCTTGGAGATAACATATGATGACAACAATAGTATCCAACTATTTCACTGGAGTTAATAAATCTTTTCTCGCTGAATTTCATTTTGCCTCTTTATATCTATAGTAAATCCAGTATGCATTTCTTTTCTACTTGTATAAAACCTACATTTAGATGACTAGTTTATAACCTGTATGTAATACTAAAGGTACTTTTGTAAATAGTGATTGTAATTGAGATTTAAGCGTAATTATGAATCACATCGTTAATAAGTATGCCCTAGAAACGTTTAAAAATAATTGCATTTGTGAAAAATAATTTATTTGTTATAGGCAAATTCTAGATTATGTTATCACTATGTAAATAATCCATATAAATATATTGGAGTTGTTGGAAAATGAAAACAAAACACTAATTAATTACTGTCACAATTAATCTCGTAATTTTAAATGCAATTGCAATTATCACTTACAAAAGTGCCTTATAACAAATTCAGTAGAATATATAAAATACTATCAGATTAGTATATTTGATGAGTGAATAAAATATGTTTTAGACTTGGTGTATTCATATACAGGGTGTTCGTGAAATAAGAGTGTTGCATTAACACGGGATACTTCTGTGTATATACAACAAAAAACTCTTGCAAATTAATTTTTTAAAATATATAGTTTTAAAATATTTGTAACTATAGTTTTTAGTCCTGTTCTCATCAAACTTCAAGTGTATCAAACAGGTTTTAACTTTATATCTACTACAATTAAAGTTTATGCCAACTTTAAATATTTAATAAATAACTTTATAATAATTAATTCATAAATATTTTATAACTATTCAAAATTAAATTTATAAAAAAAGTGAATTTAAGTGGTTTAAATACTTTTGACTTTTTATTAAAATAGCTGTAAAGGCAATGTACAAGAAAAAGTAGATAAATAAAATTAGTATCTCATAGTTGAATGTAAACAGGACCAGATATGTGATTCGAGTGAAATTTTTTTCGAAATAGATTAAAGCTTTTATAGATTTATATTTACTAAGGTCCTATGTAGAAGTGTATTAAAAAATGCTACTTATTTCATGGACACCCCCATATCACTAAAATAATGTTTTCTGTTTGATGAGCAACGAATAAGACTTTATTTGTTATTAGTCTATGGACACACATGCTTCTTTTCACATAGAACTGCAATTTAAAAACATGCTAAAATATGAGTAACATGGAATTAAATGAAACTAGCCACATGCAGCACTGCTTATATTTTAGCATGTTTTCATGTTGCAGTTCTGCATGAAAGAATGCACGTGTCCATAAACTTGGTGTTCTAATTAATTAAAATGAACGTAAACTGTGTATAGTATGTGATAGGTACACATGTATTGAAATAATACTGGGTGAGTAAGCTGTAACATATACATTACTTAATACAGAAACATATCATGCCACACTTATTTAGTGAGCCTTATTGTGCATAATTAATTTCATAATTTATTATAAAGCTATCAGGAAAGATAATGAATGCAGAGAATAATGTTTAGTTGAAAGGTTAATAATTATATAAAAATGAGTTCATATTAAAATTAATAAAATCTTAAATATTATAATACTTGAGATTCTTTAAATAAATGCATATAAGTACAGTGATGCCATTGATGCATATAACATATAAATTATCTAACTTTCAAGATGTATATTTTTCTCTTAAATTTTATTATAAGAATTTTCAAGCATCTCCATATTTCTTCCAAGAATCTTACTTTTCAAAGGCAAATATTTTATGCCATCTTGACATTTGTAATTTGACCTTTTTTTATATTTTGGTGCAAGATCAAGTAACCCACACGATGTGGGTGAAAGTTAAACTTCCTTCATGATGCTTACATTCACTAGTGCCACATGTCGATAATTAGTTAATTGTTCCTCCTTTTAAATTAGCATTTTATATGATCTTTCATCATTTTTGCAAGAACACACAAAATGATTGGGGAATGTAATTTTAACGACAATGGACAACAAAAGTAGCCCAAGTAAAAAGAGGAAAAAATGTTTTGTGATGTGTGTTATTGAGCAAGTGCATTCACAAGCTGTTATGCCAATTTAAGACTTAGAGTAATGGGTAAAAGGCCCAAACCTTTTTCAGGGAATATATACATAGACTGAGCGGCATCCCTTTAAGTAAATCAAAAACTTAAAGGTTGTTCCATAGCTTGCTTTAAATGCAATGTTTCGTATGTGAAGAATGACTTAGAAATATTATCAACAATAGTACTGTTACAATAGTTGATTTCTGTGTGAAAGTTTCTGTTATCTTAAGAACACCGTATTTCATCTAACAAATAATATTCTGACAATGGAACACATGTAATTGATGGAAAAATTATGAATGCCAATGTTTTGTTGTCATGATTTTTTGATTAAACTAAGGTTTTAGTGGCTTTTTATCACACTCTTCTCAAATGTATCTAGCATGGTTAGTAATATGTGGGACACCTTATATGTATTAGAAATTACTATACACAATTTATTTTTGCATCAAAGTATTTTTTACACCAAATAATTGGTGTTCTTGAAGTTTTAAATAATATCTCAAAATATCTATTTTGAATTAAATAAATAATTAGCATAAATTTAAAATTGGTCAATCAGATCTATTATTTATAAGTCTAATAATTGTAAAGAAAATAAAATTCACATGAGATTTTTCCTGCTTATGCCCTTATTAAAATTTACAAAAATTACATCTAGTTTTATTAATATCATCCGGTATATTTCTTCCACGACTAAAAACGGTTAATAGCTGACAGTGTACTCTAAAATTAAATTATATATTTCATTAATTAATAAAAATTTATAATATTACCTTGCATGAATATTTATTTGATGTTGTATTTCTCCATCACAATTCCAACGACTCTTTTTTGTATCCAGAGCACGAAAACAAAATTCCTTAACACGATGTATTTCTACATAAGGTAAATCATCTGTAGTATAAGTACTTTTAGTAAAACGCCGAAAAACTCGTAAAATATTTAAAAGTGAAGTATGGTGCAATATTACCAGGTATAAGTAACCATCGCCTAAATGACAATGTGGTGCTATACCACTTGGACTGCGCTCACATGCACAACTAATATTCGCAGCACTAACCATAAAAAATTTTCCTTGTAATTGTTTCCAATTGTTTTCACTTTTATTAATATCACTCACATGATTTTGCCCTACTAAACATTCCTGGCAATTTTTATAACAGATAGATTCATTTTTCTCTGTAGCATTAGAAGGTACTGATATTTCACCCTTATAACCCTTATTTTTAATCATATTTTTAAAACCTGCAAATTCTAATAATTAATCACAAAAATAAATTAAATTTAATTTACCACAGTATTCATATCTAGTTGGTCCCATCCATCGTAATGATTCACTATTATAAGCGATATCACCTAAATAACCATAACTTAAAACACTAGCATATAATCTAAGTAAATGATTTTCATCATAAACAGACACCAGATCCAACCCCATAGAATCTCCAAATATAATCTGTAATACTGCAGTAGTAACATCAGTCGTTCCATATAAACAATACGCTATAGTGTCTGTACTTCCACCTATAAAATGCATTTTACAGAATTTTTATCAAGATATATTATTAACACATTGTTGATGGAAGATGTGGATTAGTGTCTTTTATTTTAAATTAATAACGAGAAACAATTGATATTTTCTACATTACAGTTAAATAAACAAATAAAATAAAAATTACAAGTTGTACACTAAATGTAATGATTTTTTGTTTTGATTATATTTAACCAATAATAAATTATAATTATTATATTTAGTATAGAATTCATAAACTTTTTTGACCTTTTATTTAATAATAAGTAACAATCAAACTTAGAGTATCAGTCTGCTGAATATAGTGCAGACATTTTTGTTTATATGTTGTATATATATATATATATATATATATATATATATATATATATATATATATATATATATATATTTTTAT
>JAHWXV011203908.1:0-10438 GCA_024586415.1 Phrixothrix hirtus
ATTGCAACAACATGTTTTAAGTTCATACCGCTCTAAGCACTCGCGTGGCGCCATTTGGATCCAGACAGCGCATTGTCCATTTATTATGCCTATAAAATTGCAGTAATTCCATAAAATAAAATAAAACTGTACTTGCATGCAACCTGAAATCCTATTAGAGGAATAATTAAAGAATTGATTTCATAAAAATTGTTTTCAAATGAAATACGATACTTTGAAGAGACTAACTAAAGGCTAAGATCTAAAAATGTCTATTAATAAAAAATTTTTGTTTCGTTTTTGATATTAATAAAACAAAACCATAACTAAACTGGTGTCCTTTAAATTATAGAAAACTAAAATGTCATTTAAAAAATATAAAAAGAAGGTGTAAAATTGTTTATATTGTTAAATTGTCAATAATAAATTTTAAAAATAATTAGTTAATTTTTTATTAATAGATATTTTTAGATTTTAAACTTATTTTAATAGTTTTATCTTATTTTTTCCTTTGAAAATTATCTCATGGAGATCGAAACACATAAATAGTTTAAAGTTGTAAAAATAAATAACTGGGTTGGCTGTACGAATAGTTAATTTAGAAAACTAGATATTTATTTTTTATTTAATTCATAATGCTTTATTTCTTTGAAATATTAATTATTCTCAACTGTATGTTCATACATTTAATTTATCAAAGTTTCAAAGCCTTTACTGATTATTTGAGGTGAACGTTGGTCATTGCTTATTCTTGAAATTCGCTGAACGAATTTGTCACTTAGAAGTAATCAAAAGACGTAATTCCGATGACTGTAACAAAATACACGTTTTATATAATACGTAATGCATATTCAATTGAATATATCATTATGAATAACTCAAACAAAATAACATATAAATGCTACATTATCGGTTTGGCATTTTTAAATCCCATTCATTGTACTAATTTAAGTAAAAGGTAGGTACGAATCCGAAATTAACACCTAATTGAATGTTACAATGCCATCCATTATGAAACTGAGCATCAAAGTTGTTTATAATAGTACTGAATGCTGTATTGAAATTTATTAATAATTAATGAATACAAAATGCACCATAGTTCATAAACCTAAATGAAATTTTATAAATTGAAAGCGATTTTTTTGGAAAATGGAAACGAGTTACGTTTCCGCCAATTCCTTCTACATTAGAAGGAAAACTTATATCTGAATCACCCATGAACTTGAAAAATTACGTTGATTTAAATTCGAAAATAAAGCAAACAGAAACTGAAAAATAGTAAATTCATGTGCATCCATGCTCTAAATTGAGAATGATAAGTAATACACATCCAGTCCTCGTCTTAATTGTTACACGTATTAAATAACTTTCATTTATTCAAATTTTAATCAGTTCAAATTATAAAAGTTATTATTACATTTTCAAAAACTTACAAAATTTATTTAATTACTATTTCAACATGTCAAAAATTCTTTACGTATCCTGATTTTAATTAATTCAAGACTCAAATTTTATTTTGTATTTGATGATGGAATCAAACAGGATCACGAAACAAGTTATATTTTCTGAATAAACACTAATTTAAACAACTATACATCTATAATTTTAATCACATTAAAAGGCTTTGCGCACAAACCAATCCATACGTTTAGAAACTGAAAATGTTAGACTCTTTAACCTTGAACGTTGTTAGTTATGAATAAATAAATCATTATTAAGGAAACCTCAGTGAGCATTTTTCATATTTTTTAACATAAACAATATTTATAAGCTATTCAAAGATAAAACTAATTTACATTTCGGTTCTTCCGCTAGTTTCGGCTAATAGATAAATTTTACATATTAGTTTAAAGTTTTGTATGTTATGCAGATCGTAATTAATTATTATGGCACTTGTGTTATCGGGCTCGGCTGATGGCACAACTCATCCTATTATGATTACCACTACAATCCTTATAACATAAATTGTATTAAATATTTTACATTATGAAATTGAATTGTGTAAATAAATAAATATATTCTTCGTCAGCAAATGCATATTTCCTTCCTTTTAGTTAAAGCCAGGATAAGTTATGTAACTGTGCTGATACCTGATAAATTTAGCTTAATAGTAAATGGAGCGACTAAACTCTTATTAAATAAATATAAGTAACGATAACAGAATGTTTTCTTGTAAAAAAGAAATTGTGGTATGGATAGCTTTAATGGTAAATTAATTTGAAACCTAGTAAATTTTTTTAGAGAAATGAAAGTTGCGTGAATAAAGAGAAAACGTAAAACTAAAAATTTGTTCGTTTAAATTAAGGTAAAGCAATATAAAATATAAAATATTTTAACTATTGTATGTAATAGAAAAATGACTACCCCTCTAACAATTGATGTATAAAATCGCATAAATTTTGTTCTTTACGTTTATTATTTACTCAAATGCAGTAAGAAGTATATCAAGTAAAAGTTTAAAAATATACGATTTCTTGTCTAACTATTAATAGCATTTTTGGAATTATTTGTTGTGCTTACGACAATATCTATTTATTTACGTCTCGTGACTGCAATTAATAGAATAATCAAGAATAATTATGTTTAGATTACGTTCAAGCTTAAATCCAATCTTATTATTTGTTTAAAATTATATCAAATAAGTTACGAAGGAATAGAGCTAATGGATAAATAGAACACTATTTTTTGATGACATGCAATTACTAAAACTACCTGGAATAAAGTTAGCCTATCCAATAGAACCACTAGTTTCCATTAACATATTTTATAGGAAATATTTCTTTACAAACAACTATACCATATTGGGATCTAAGAAATAGCAAAAGATTTAAACCTTTTGTTGATATTTTCTTATCAAGGGACATAGGTTGTTAAGATCGTGCGTGCCTGGCGAAGAACCATATCCTTAACGACAGATCTATGGGAGTAAACTCTGATCCAAAATCTTTAATATTGAAGTGCTCGTCGTGCTGATAGTGAGTTCATTGATACTACATAAATGTGTTAGAAACGGCGCGCTGCCGCGCCGTGAAATTGGCGTATCCGTAGCGTTAAAGGGGGACACAATGGCTATAAAGCAATTACAAACAAAATAATCCTAGGAAGGTAGGACGTATGGTTCAAAATCCCTTCCATACTTGTTGGACTACCCCGTGGGTTACGAGGAGGGGATTTGGAAAAGTTACGACTTCTATACGTCTCCATCATGTGGCCAGCACTAGTGAGAGAATTAGTGTCCCAGGAAAAAGTTACCTCAACTGATACGAAGTACCCCTACCTCGTATCAGTAGAGGTAGTAGTGTGGAGTTAGTCCGACTACCCCTGGTCAGACTAATTCCACAATTCCGTCTCATCAATAGAAAAGATGATAGTTATTAAGCTATAAATCGTTTCGTTACGTCTAAATTGCTATAGTACTGCTATTTAGTGCTTTGAAAACAAAAAAAAATGAGGTAAGATCTTTCAGTACAAGCAGCTACAAGATCACAATTTCAATGGCGTACTAACAACAAATTCTCGGAATATGCTAAGAAGCATTCAAGCAGCCTTCAAAATTTACAGGTCAAACCCTATATAGCAGTATCAGGGGTATAAGCATATCGCAAATCGACTTACTAATTCCGCCATCTCCGCCTGCGGAAAATCCCCGAGTAATGACTAAATGTGTAAACATTCTGAAAAGTGCGTAAATTGGGAAGAACATTGTAAGCGCATATGAAAATCTTACGACTTGGTCGCTAATTGGTAAACATCCGGTATATAGTTTCGGGTTGTATCAATAAAATCCAATTGGTAAAGTACCAATATTATTTATACGGCATAATTTGCTTAATAAATTCATAAATTATATAATCCCATTTTACAAAGAATTATGAAAGCCTAAAATCTTAAGTTACATGTTATAAAAATCAGAAGCATTTTGTTAAATAAACAAACATTCAAAATCCCCGTTTGAAGGCTAGTTTAAAAATATACATCGACCGTTCTCGTCGTCCCACCCCCTTCAATTTCAAGGAGAAATGTCTCACTTCTCGAGTACCGTTCAAGCAAGCAATAACTACAGTTTACTTGTAGTAGTGCGTGTCGTCAAGATAATTCGTATATAACTAAAGAGTACCCTGATATCGATTAAAGGAATTAAGTAGTGTCCACGTGATCTGTTTCCGCCTGGGGAAAATTTCTAATAAAGGGTCGATTCCAACTTCCTATTAATTGAAACCAAAAGGGTTAATTTTGAGTAGGTTTTATCATCGATATGATAAAGTTATTACCGAGACCGCTAGCTGTAATCTCCAATTTCTCAGAGAATGCCGTAGGCTTCAGATCACCAAGTAAGTGATAAACTTTCATTAATTTAATTTCTGTCAATGTCCGTCTCTACCTAAATCATTCCGTCTGGAACAAAGCAAATAATCACGTAGAACTCCCGGACGAATACGTAAAATCAAAATTTAAAAGACTAATGTTTGTGACCGATTAATGTTTTATAATATTTAGGGTCATTAAGGCTAACCTCTCTTGTTCAATTAGCATAGTTAATTTTAGGAAGACCAGAGTTCCATGATTTAGCAGTAGTACTTATACGCTCCCGTTAATTACTTGTAGGCGAACTTGTACTTTTGGTATTGTAGAATCTAGATTTTATTGTTTAATATATTTAACTTCTTTTTACAAATCTTATTTTATTATATGTAGACACATGAGGATAATATATATTTTCTTTCAGGAACTAGTTATCATTTTTCTAGCTTTCAATTAGTTAGGTAAGCCGTCGTAATTATACCTGATCGATAGTGAGGCCCAGCGACTTGTATATAAAAAAATAATTTAATGTAAGTCAATTATAGGGTCACAATAAATAAAAGCATTGGAGATCGGTCTCTTTATCTCCCGATTACCAGTATCCCTTAAATAGCATAAAAAGATAAAGTGGCTCCCTTTTACGAGACTATCTTACCGTTGTTCGCAATTAATTATCGACTGTTGCAAACCTACGTGATAGTATAACCTACCCCGATTCCACTGTAGTCGGCCGGAGCACATCAATTTATTCAGGGAATTATCCATCATTCCTTCTGCATGGGCGTAGGACTATAAAATCCCGTTATAACAGCCTACGTCGTCTCGAATACGCGCCATATACAAAATTGAATAAAAGAGACAGTAAATCAAAGCAATGGAGAAAGTGTCACACAGTAAAGGCAGAAGAAAAGTTCAGCCTACTCTAGTTGCAACTTAAAACCATTCACATGCAAAATTAGCAATCATAAAATATCGAATTATTGATATCCCCAAACTAGCGGAACGTTAGAATCTGTTATTAAAAGAATGATAAGTGAAGTGATTAAAACGGAGTATAAATAAATAACCAAAACAGGGAATGTTTGAAGGTGGACCTTTGCTAAACCGATGAGCATACAAACCATGACAGCTACAAGTATCCCTGTATATACCAATCTAGCGCCCAAATCGTCACCGACAGCAGACGATAGCCCTTAGTACATTCACCTTTTATAGAGAAATACCGTACAGATTCCACCTAGACCCAAGAAATAGCAGACTATAAAACAAAGGAGCAAAAGCTGGCTAAGGTAAGCAGTGTAAAATATCCCTTTGGCGCCAATAACGAAGTTTAAGGTAATATCTTGGAATATAAGGGATACCAAAATCACTATAACCATCATAAGTGTGCTTCATATCAATCAAACACCTTAATGTATCTATTTACAGGAAACTCGTTTTGAACCTACACAGAGACTTCAACTTAGAGAATACGTGGTTTGCGAATTGAAGCATATCCCGTTCAGGGGCCCAATTCAGAAGTAGCTATCGTTATACAGGAATGTGTACCACATAAAGAGGTGCATCTATGCCCGCAATTACAAGCAATGACTTGGTATTTAAGTACACCGTGTAATATAACTGTCTGTAACCTCTATATGGTTAATGTATATTGGGAAGTTGACCAACTAGAACACGTAGTAGGCTAACTTCTCATCGCTTGTGTCTTACATGAAGTTTTCACAATCATAGCTCTCTCTGGGGAAGCAAAAAATATAATACACAAGGTCGACTTGTGGAGCAAATTGTAGACGACGATCGCATTACAATATTAAACAATAGGGAAAACAATTCAGTTCTAGAAATGGCATACTCTCGGAAATTGCTATAACCTTGTGCGGTACCATAATATTGTTAGCTATACAGTTGACGGTTGCTAAAGCAAAATTAATAATTCTAGATTGAGTGTCAACAAAAATTATAAATATAATTATTTTCTGCAAGAAAATTAGTATTGAAAGCATTGTGGTTTCTAGAATGAGCTTTGTGAAAAGCTTGGACCGTGAATCGGGTCTCCTACTTTTAAATTATCGAAGAAATCGCTTTTTGTTGTGCTATACAGCAATGTACTTTCCAGGCCAATACAGGTAAACAAGAAGTTGCTTACACACTTCAACGAACTAAGAGAATATTTGAGTAAACCAACGAGACGGCGACCGTTGGGAACACGCGCTCAATATTAGGAAACTAACGTTGACATATCGAAGGTGATATAAACTACAATTCCTACTATCATCCATGGAACTTACTTAAGGGGCTATTTAGCTGCACGTGATAAAAAGTACAGCTTCCCCTTATAACATGGAATGGAATTTTTGGAACTGCTAAAATGATACCTTCATACACAAGTAATGTAATTGATACAGTCGGTTCATAACCAAATAATGGCGTAGGTGGTGAAGACCGTCTAGAAAATACAACAATAAAATACTCCCTCTTTCTCTTTCCTTCTCTCTTTCTAAAGAAATCAGTATATACTCAGTAGAATAATATGCTATACTGTAAGCTATTGCATTTGCGACACACGCAAGAAGCAGTAGACTTACGCGGTTTGTACCAACTGTTTAAGTTCTCTGCAAGTATTAAAATAAATTTAGAATAACGACACCCTAATATAACTAAGAAAGTGTCTGTGCACAAATCTACACATAGATTTGAGTCACATAGGAATAGAGGGAGATAAAAATCACACACAGGCTGACCATGAAGCAATAGCTACAGGTCAATTAAGCAACTGCCTGCTTTAGAAACATCTAAAGGTTCGTATAATCCCAACAATTATCAACTTATTTCAGAGAGAGAGAGAGAGCGAGAGAGGGAGAGAGAGAGAAGTAATCTTCAAAGGATAAACAAAGCAGTTCAGAAATGGTGCTTACCAGCATACTTTAAATGAAAAGAGCAAGCAGTAATGAATTGACTGAGAATGGGACGCATGCGTGTAGCATACATACACATGCTCTAAGTAGAGCTGCTCTCAATCTGTTAGATTTATATAGTTCGCTTAACTGTTAAAGACATACTAGAACTATATGCCCTACATGCATTTCTTAGAGAAACTTGGGTAATCGAAGATAAATGTGTAACAATAGTACATATGTATCGAACTTGATATATTTCTTAAAAGAAGCGAACGCGTACAAAATGACATAAGAAGCAATACAAAAAATAATCAAGACGAGTTAGCGACACTAAACTGAAGACCTTCAAACCAATAGCTGAGTAATTATATCAAGTATTTCTTTGGCAGCATACCGTTGAAGAACTGTAAGAAAGTAAACATTTTTCTATTTTATTAAATATTACTAATATCTCTTGCTGTAGTTTTCTAATAGTTTTTCGATATCCAGTATCTCAAAAACGAATTATGTATTTCTTACTTCTTTTGTAATATCTGTAAAAGGCTAATACGTTTCAAAAGCTCAGACCAGGTGAATGAATTCAGAGAAAGTTAGAATTATTAATTTAATCCACAAATAAATTCAATCTAAGACACTTACTTTTCCACCATTTGTATATTTTTAATTCCTTTTCAATGCCGGCGTTAAGCGATTGATGTCGTTAGACCCTCATAATTAAGATTTAAAAATTACTCAGCTCTCACATTAGAAAATTCAAATAAGCTATCACCTATTTCAAATTCTAAAATGTTACTTTAAGTAGAAATTACCTAAGGGTATTTTTAAGTTAAAAACGAAGTTAATAGGCTATAAAATAAATATTTAACAAAGTTTAAATTGTGCTCCGTTAGAAAAAAGCACGAGTTTGGATATATGTATATGTAAATTAGAATATTTCCTCAACTAAGCAACTAAAAAAATTATTTTGAGTTAAAAACCATAGTTCCAAAATTCAAAATATAACCAAATTACATGAATTTAAATGTATTTTATTATTGCTGGTTTTACCTATGCTTAAAGAGCATAACAATGGAAAGCTTTTCTCATTAAAGAAATAAAGTAATATACAATTTTAAGTAGAGCTAACGTTTTACAATTACAATTTTAACCACCCAATAATATTAAGTAATACCAAATGAAAAGCACTTACGTGAAAATTGATCTAACTCTACGATATAAAATACTTCATATGTGGCGAGGATAATCTTGTTTGATTGAAAAATAGATAAAATGTACATGTCCCCTATTACATAGGAAAAGTACCAAGGAAACTAATATAAATGCGTTAACCTGTAATACTTGAAAGTGCCACATTATACCTTAATTTAATTAATGCTAAATGTACATTAGTCTTCGGACTTAATTTAAACTGTTAAACCCCTATCATAATTAAAATATTACCATTTCTCGTAGTTTCTAAATCTGAAGTGAACGATTTTCGTCAACGAAGAAAGAAATTAGTAACGCAACGAATGTTTAAATTATTAAGCGAAACACTACAACAAATGAAAAGCAGATGTTTTCGCTGCCGATAGGGCAGTAGTAATTTCATGAATAGCAGTAATTTGTCTTAAATTTATAACTTTACTGTACGAATCATCCCAGAAACGGATTAAAACGCATATGCATATGCAAATTCACATCGATTTAGAACAATGATATTGATTCTTATTATTACAGATATTGTACCAAAGCAGTTATATATAATTCACTAATCTTTAGATTTTACACAAAACTTAATTTTTTACACATTTTTAGCTGTTAAGTTTGTTATTATTTTAATTATTAAACGTTAAAGGTAACAGTAATGTAGCGTAATGCGATGAAAATATCAACGTCAAAGGCAGTTTTAATTAGAACATCGTCTATTTGATTAATTAGAAAGCATCAAAAATATGTTTGATCTTTTAATTTCTTCAGGAAATAAATGTGCACTTTCATATGTTTCTGAAACCGCAGTATGCTTTAAAGTAAACAGTAATTTCTGAAATAATGTCATATCCCTATTTATTCATAACATCGATAGTCTACCAAGTAGTAACTCAATTTCTACGTTGCCCTATAACAAAAATCTATGCCCCTCTAATGAATTATGGAAAGTATACGTAAATATTTTGCAACAATTGCAATGGATTTTTAATAACACTATACCGTAAATAAATAAGACTATAGTAAAATCAAGGTATTTACACTTTCACTTGAAGTCGGAAACAAGACATAACCTTGATTTGTATTCCGTTGCTAATCTGCAAATGTGAAATATATTTAATTTATTTTACATTTCCTTTGAGCATAAATTAACATATTACCTTATTTATTTTTTGGATTTTTAGACAGAATTAATAACAAGTTAATTTCAATTTAAACTGGAACAGCTACTGCAGATTTATATTTCAGATAAACCTAAACTCCAAAACATTTTAGTTTTAAGTGCTCTCAGTGTCAAATGTCTTAAATACATTATTACGTGATTAAATGATTCTGAATTCTGCGACCTAAAGCTTTAACTTAAATATAGTAGTTGTATAAGATAAAATTAAAATTAGCCATACATCAAATTCAAACTAGTACCAAGCTTCTATATTTTGAAATATTTTACATTTGATATAATTCGTTATTGCCTTGTTACTAAACTGGACTAAGGCAATTTCTTAGGATAGGAGTAATTGATTCTCATGATTGGTATAAGTTATAAAAGTACATCGAATTTAAAGAAAATTATTGTTGCATATGTGAAATCAATATGGAATGATTTTGTAGGTTATGCTATAGCTATATTAATAAAATAAAGTGCAAATTAAAAAAAGAATAGGAGAATTATAAGTTTTGTAAAGGTTTGTCATAGTCATACATATTTTTAGTAAAAAAATATCTGAATGAATTTTTAAAATAACGACAAAAAGTAATAAATGGTAGAGTAT
Source organism: Phrixothrix hirtus (assembly GCA_024586415.1). Taxonomy (NCBI): domain Eukaryota; kingdom Metazoa; phylum Arthropoda; class Insecta; order Coleoptera; family Phengodidae; genus Phrixothrix; species Phrixothrix hirtus. Next base: position 10,139 of record JAHWXV011203908.1, read on the forward strand.
TTAATATCAAATTGAGGTAGACTTAACTCCAGAATAATTAATGGATATCTATAAAACCGAATCCCCAGATAGTTTATAAACCAAAATCAGTACACATTTTCTATTACCAGTTATGAAAAAGCATAAACTGTTTGTAGACGTTAAATATATGTGCAAAAATATAACAATTATACAGTTATCACAAAAAATATTGAAAGTACATAATATTGCACCTCCTTACCAATTACATTTAACTTTATTATATATATATATATATATATATATATATATATATATATATATATATATATATATATATAT
>JAHWXV011205073.1:0-10984 GCA_024586415.1 Phrixothrix hirtus
ATGTTATAGACAACTTTTACGACCGATTCTCATATAATACAAGCACCGCATAATTTTTAAAAGAAACGTCAGACAAAATTTGAGCCAAAGTAAAATACTTGCGCGCCTAGGATTCAGTCAAAATAAAAACTGACAAATAGTTGACATAATTCCGAACAAGGGGATCAAGTGTCTTCCATAGGCTGCACTTCAGGAACTGACAAAGAAACTTAACGAAATTTTCCAGACTAAGTACTTTTCGAAGAGCTAGATAATGCTACAAATATCACCGACCCAAAAAGGGATACAAATCCCACTACCTCGCAAAGCGCAAACAGATAAGTTTGTTGAATGAATCAGAAAAGCTGATGGAAAATGTAATAAACAATAAAAATATTTAAGCATTTTCACCTACTGCCTGCCTTATGATGCCATGATAAGAATAAAGTCAAAATCCTGCCACACTGTCGCTTGTTAAACATTGATGTGGCGAAATGGCAACATCTTCAAAATAAAAATGGCCAGTATTTTGTTAGCACACTATAAAATTATTTTGTTATTTTTCAATGTAATCATCTTTACAACACATTCTGTATCTATGGGAATTAAAACAGCCGTCGCTATTACTATTTCTACGGTCTTGGTCTACATAATTAGCTGATCCCCAAATTTCAACATTCATTGATAACAGATCAATACCGTAGCAATAGTAACAACGATAACTAGCATGATGTTTTATAGCTCGTAAATATACCAAAATTTGTTTCATTCGGTTAATCCCTAGTTTTACTTTATAGGGATGGAATTTCAAAGCTGTGTGAGAGATCTGTCGAATTGTACCACCCGAAAAACCTATCGCAATAGAAGATCATATAGCAAAGCGTTGAGGGCTTCCTGTGATTGTCTCATTCATGCCTTTGATGTTTGATCACGGATCACTCGTTAGCTTGTGTTTTAACCTCGACCCCATCAATATAGTTTCTTGCTCACTATGAAACTTTATGTCTCCGTGATGACCAACATTGAACTGCCTTTGGAAATTATAAAATCATTATTTTTACAAATTGTCTCAATAGTTCGTGTCTTCGTGGCGACCGACACTGGACTGCATTTTTGGAAAAATATTCTAATCACAAAATAATTAACAGTTCGTATATTTACTGTACTGTAATGGCATGCAATTCCATTTACAGTTACGTCAACCACCTACTTCCACAGATGACAATAAAATATATTTCAAAACTGCCCTGCTTTCCACTCACACCTCGTGTTTCTGTAAAGAATAAACATTTAATGTATCTTATTTGGTCAAAATAGAATTTTCAAAATCCTGTTAATTATTGTATGAAAACTATTGATATTTCAACCTAGTATAAAGCATTTATTGTTTTTGGTTAAATGATTAAATGTGTTCAAATGTACTAAACATTGAAATTCGTTGCTTGGTATGCTTTTAAAGAAGTTCGTGTTCAAAGGTGGTCTTCCTTTATTTTTTAATTCAAAATTATTCTTTATAAGAGTTGTGGCCGTCGCGTATGGAATACTATTTGGGTGTCTATTTTTTTCAAAAACTAACTTTTTATTGTACAGTTTATGGATTAGTAAAAATGTGCTCTTTCAAGATTTTGTTGTTAGTACTAATTAAATTAAATTTGGATTTGCTAGAACTAAGAATTGACAGTCTTATATTCGGAGAGAATTTAAAGAAAACGCCATGTTTGCATGATTTTTACAAATCTAACACACGAATGGGCAAAATAATATAGGATTAGGTCACTTATGTCCCGCTTACTGTTACAAGAACATTTAATAATTATTTTTTTCTAATCATTGCATTAATACAATTTGTACTATTCCAATTTATATTAGTATGACAGAGTTCACAAAACGTGGTACACCATTTTGGTTTAAAAAAAGTCTTTGGTTGGGTTTAAAAAGAGCATAATCCCGCGCCTGCCGTGACAGCATTCGATATCTTTTTCTGAAAGTACTTTGAAGTAATCCTGTGTACAAATGTGCACGTGGCGGTATTGCTCGCCGAATTCGCAGTCTTGTTTGTGAGCGTTCGAAGAATGAGCATAACCTTTTTTATGAATGGTATAGGATTTCTTAAACAAATCGATGAACTCTGTCACTTTTAAAAACACCGTGGCGAAGTTTAAATTAATACGTAAATACTCGACCTTCCACTTGTACCTTTATGGTAAAATAAGCTATCAACTTATTGTTTTATTTAATTCCTGTTATAAACCCAATTTTCGCTAACCCTCTAAATATGGCATGTATCACTTGACAACATTTACATGTAAAATCAATAGGCTTTCCATAGCGTTAAAATATTATCAGGATGCTTTTTGCTAACTTTGTAACTCGATTACGTGGATTAGGAAAAGGACATGTGCAGTGTTGCTGGTTAACTTAATTTTAGGAATTTTAGTCACTATGAGTAATTTAACAGAGCAACAGTGTATTTTACGTGCGCTTCTTTTATTCATCATTTATTTCGTTCTGAATGCAGATTGCACAGTATTAGAAGGTATTCGAGTACCGATTTAGTTAAACAATGGCTCGTAAAATTCAAAAGAATTGCTGCAGCATTAAAGATTCGAAGACTTGGACACCAAAGGACTTTCTGGTGTAAGAAGCGTGCCGATCAGATAATAGATTCGGTGCAACAAGTCCGATATTGTCAACTCGCTAGCATTCATCCATATTAGGGATGACTGTACAATGAATTCTATCGCTTGATTTGGAGCTGCATCCCTATAAAATCAATTGGCGTACTATTTGAAAGACGCACGCTACGAATTAAACCTGGTTTTACGAATGATTTGCACGAGAATTTGCCAGATTTCACGGGGTTATTTAGTTAGAGGAAGCCTATTCGCATATCCTTGTGGTGTGGTGTTTTTGTGGCTAAAGGATATGTGTTCAACTACAATTCATCTCGGTAAATTTTCAATGGAAAAAAATTATAAACATGCCTACTTTTTGAATAAAGCAGTAAAGCCATAGATCTCTACTACAGGTTCAGCTAAAAGATAATAGTTAGGTCACGAGGGCAAAGGGAACATTGCAACCAAGGTCCTGCAGAAAAAAATTGTAATCAAGTCACCGTGCAACGTCAGCTCATGTGAAATTACTTCACTGTGAGAAGTCATTGTTTAGATGGACGGACAAATGAAGCCAAAGAGTTATCGTAAATCAAGCAATTCTATATTGAAATGCTGAGGAATTGTTTGTCACCTAAATTCCAAGAATCGTTGGGTTTTAACAGGAGAACGTGATTCTAGATTCAATTGTTTTGTTTTGTTTTGTGGTCGAGAGTTTGGTATGCGGAAATTCCCTTGGCCTTCTTAGATCCAACTATTATGGAGGATTTCCACCGCCAGTAGGGAGCTTTAACGTGCCAAACATCACACTGACATGAGACCTACGATTTGGCTTCCTCTTTCGAGAGGCATGTGTTTTAAGTTTTTCTCCACTGAAACATTTACTGACCTCAATTGGATTTGAACCCGCATCCCTTGGATGTAGAGGAAAACGTGCTAACCAATACACCAAATGGGTCCGGGTAGATACAATTAATCAGAGCGTTCAATTTGTTTGAAAAGAGTTCTCTGAAAACTTATTTCTGGTGGAGGGACATGGTTTTGTTCTCACAGAGTTCGAATTTACATCCGGTAAAACATATACAGAGTAATAAAGGCGAAAATTCTCCGCGAAGTGGAAGCTCGCAGTGGAAAAACTTTAGAGCAGTCATTCTCGAGATCGTCATTTAGATGATTTCGTTCATACCCTTAAGTTCCCTATGTTTATTTCTACTTTTAGTTAATAGAAGTTGTGTTTTAGTGAATTTTTCAAAATCAATCTTTAGTTAGACTACATGGTATAACACAGCTGTTTACATTTAAAGGAGAAAGAAAAGAAAACTTTTAGAAATGCTACAACTCATGTGGCACTATAATTTTTAAAAATAACGGAAGTGCATCACATCAGTGAAGGGGTGCACTGACATTTTACAGCAACCACAACGCTAACTTTGAATCATATCACAACATGAAGTAATAACATAAAAGCAAAACGTCGAAGAGGTTTTCCATTGAAGTTGTGGCATAGAGATTTCTCAGTTTTGAATTGTTAATGTTTTCAATGCATTATTAACTCCTATTATACGCCGAATAGATGGCATTACGATATTATCATCGTTTGCATTTATTGGAAAACATCCTATCTGTGTTGGAGCAAGAATTTCCGACTTGCATCTCGTAAATTTCACCATAACTGATAGTCTTACTAACAACAGATTAATTCTGCTTCTTCTTATCTCCAGGTCCTAATATTTTAACATTATTCACATTTGCTTCAGAGAACTTTCTCTGTAGTATAAAACTTTTAGTAGGGATTCTCATTAATGACCGACTAGTATTAAGGACTCAACGAAATTCGTCGACCCACTATTCATTCCCAAAGGTGTTTTGTGGCTTCCGCGAATTTCCCTTAAATGCAAGGTAGTTTAATCAATAGTGAGTAAAATATACGACGAATTTTTCATTCGTAAGCTATTAAAATGTGTTTAAATAAATCAATAACAATTTAATTTTCGCACACTTTGTATATGCATTTTAGGAATTATGTTTAGGATTTTGTAACATAAATTAATCCTGTTCTTTGTTTTCAGAATGGACATGTGAGGTGAACGAAGTAAAGCTATGAATGATTCAGAGCTGCTGAATACAGCAGCGAACGATGTACTCCTTAACTTCACAGACTTAAATTCGACAATCTGGACCAATACAACAAACTTAGAGAAAGACGCCTGGGAACAGTGGAGTGCCTTGATACAAGATCGTGCGTTAATAGTATCTCTTTTGCTTTTATTTCCAGTTGCTACGGTGTTCGGCAACATGTTAGTTATTTTGGCTGTTATCAGAGAACGTTATTTGCACACGGCAACAAATTATTTTATTACATCGTTAGCGGTGGCGGACTGCTTAGTAGGACTTGTCGTGATGCCGTTCAGTGCCCTATATGAAGTATTAGAACACACGTGGTTCTTCGGAACGGATTGGTGCGACATATGGAGATCTCTCGATGTCTTATTTAGTACAGCTTCCATATTAAATTTGTGCGTAATTTCTTTGGATAGATATTGGGCGATAACGGACCCTATCGCTTATCCTATGAGGATGACACGTATTCGTGCCGCGTTACTAATCGCGGCGGTGTGGGTATGTTCGAGTGCTATTTCATTTCCGGCAATCGCGTGGTGGCGGGCTGTACGAACCGAACCCGTCCCTGCATTTAAATGTCCTTTTACGGAGCACTTGGGTTATCTAATATTTTCCTCCACAATTTCCTTTTATTTGCCTTTATTTGTAATGGTATTTACGTATTATCGGATTTATCGTGCCGCTGTTATACAAACGCGTTCATTAAGACTTGGTACGAAACAAGTACTATTAGGTTCCGGCGAACTTGAACTTACTTTAAGAATACACAGAGGCGGCACGTGTAAATTGCCTACAACGGACGCGCGACATCTGTACAACACGCCGGAAGACGAGCCGTTAACTGCACTTCAAAATAACGGATTAGCACGGATCGCATCAAACAGATATGGAAAAAACTTTTCGCTTAGTAGAAAATTGGCGAAGTTTGCCAAAGAGAAAAAAGCCGCAAAAACTTTAGGCATTGTAATGGGCGTTTTTGTTGTGTGTTGGTTGCCTTTTTTCGTTGTTAATCTACTTTCTGGTTTTTGCATGGAGTGCATCTGGCACGAAGAAATTGTTTCCGCTGTAGTGACGTGGCTGGGATGGATTAATTCGTGTATGAACCCCGTTATTTACGCCTGCTGGAGTAGAGATTTTAGAAGGTAAGTAGATGATATTTATTTTAATTATTTGAATTGATTTTGTCGATTTGCTTATGTCAGATGGTGAGTACCGCTTGATAGATTGGAAGCGTGCATCATTTTAAGTTGAATGCTCTCATACTGACATATCAATTTTCACCAATTCTCAGAAAACGAATTTAATTTTTCGCATCAGCACTCTATTATATGATATTCCTAAAATATTCAAATTGAAGATGAATTGCTGTATACAAACTGGCTCTGTTTATTTAAAAAAGTTATTTTTAAAAGTAATCAGATTTAACAAACTAATTTTGTCGCAGAAAAAGATAATTAAAAAATTTTAAAATCTTGTTACCACTTTTTGCTTTAATAACATTACTTCAAAGAAGGCTTTCAAATTATCCTTCATAAATTTTTGTTACGCGTCAATTTGACACAGCTATCTTAACGTTCAGAGTTTAGTGCTTTTCCGACTGAACATTTTTCACTAGGTATTTTATTTAATTTACATAATGACCATAGTTTTTGGGTCGTTTTCTCAAGGGATTTATGCGAACGGACTTAGAATGGACTCTTAATGTTTTTTTTAATAAAAGTTAAGGTAAATTGTTTCAAATAACTAATTTATATTTTTAAAAATAAAATCGATAGCTGAAATATCTATTACTTTTTGATTCCCTAGACACTTATATCTCTATTTGCGTACATCGCTGCCAACTCTACAGTCATAAAATGTAGGAAAGCTAAATATACCAATCTCGGAGGACATTATTCATATTCGAATGCTTTTTCAGCAAAATTGTTCTAAACATTAGGTATATGAACGTATTTATAATAAAATATGACAGTTGGACGGTTTTGTGTTAGAAGAATCTTATCTTGTGTCTTTCTTAGTTTCATTAACCATTACAGAATATAAAATGAATTTATGCGGTAAAACTTAGTAAATAAATAATCTAAATTATAAAACAAAATAAAGGCAAAAGTCAATTAGATAAACGATACAATTAATAAAAAATCTGGCGTGAGACAATGCGACTTTCTTTTACGTATATAAATATGCAAATAATATCCACAAATGATTAAAATATTAGGGAATTTTCGCAATAATACGCAAATTGATCCTCTAAACGTTAAAATCACGTGATACTGTAAAATAGTTATAGTGAAATATTTGTTTGAGAGGTTTTGCATGTTTGGGATGCACTAATCAGTATCGAAAATTTAAATGTACCTGACCTAACTTCCGGTAACTTGTTATATCGCTTTGCAACGAATTTTTTTGGAAAGTTTACCTATACTGTATTTGTAATAAGATCATTTCATTTGTGTTAAATCTAACCCGTGACTTTTCTCTTACGTAGGTAAACAAACCTAACCTTATAAATTTTTTACCGTGTCCCGATAATTTTCGGCTAAAGTAGTCTATTTATTGGTTTACGATGACTATTAGACCTATACGATAAGTTGTGTGCTTGCGTGATTTTAAAATTTTACGTTATCGTTTATCGGTAGTTGTGCAAAAACTTTCTGTTATTTAGGTTTATTTTGGGAACGATAATTGTAACGGCCATCCATCAAAATTACTGGACACGTAAAACGCTGCTTAACTCCAAAGATTTTCTCTAATAACTAGCTTCACCGCATAGCAAGCTTTAAAACAAAATTTGTAGCCGTTTTCGAGAAAATCACAAAACACTTGAAAATCGGAAGAATAAAGCGGAACTTCCGGTTATTCGTTTCTAATTAAATTGTTGCCGTCTCATGAGAGGACGATATAAAACAAATATAATTTTTCATTTTTATATGATGTTTAGTTGTTGAGCTATGTTGCTCACAATAATAATTCAAGTACTTTCGGTTATTCGATTTTCGAAAATTAATTGGATCAACTTCATATAAAACAGAATTAAGTAGCTAAAATTATACTAAGTTTAAAAAAATCCTTAGAGCTAATTTCATGATTATCGCGAAAAACAAAAAATTCGGAAATATCTAAAAATTACAGCGATAAAGTGATACTTCCGGTTATTCCATTTTAGCAAATTTTTGATTTTGCATACAAAGGTGTTTGTGACTCCAAATATAAATTTTCATTTAGTTACGACGTTTAGTTTTATACTTATTTCATTCAGGGTTAATGGTAAACGCCTAGATTATATTAACGAAAGATAGTAAATTTTAAAAAAATCGTAACAACCAATTTAGAGGAAATCGCGAAAAACCAAAAAATGACAAAGGTAAAGTGATACTTCCGGTTATCTGATTGCAGTGAAATTATTGCAGTCACGTGGTCAGATGGATACAAAATCAAATATAAAGTTTTGTTCATCTACGACTTTTCATTTTGGAGATATCATGTTCACACGCACACGCACAAGCCCACGTACACGCGCACCTGCGCACACTCGCATGCACGCGCACGCATGTACGCGCACACGCACGTGTACGCACACTTGCACGTGTAAGTGCAAGTGTACGCGCACGCACACACGCACACCCACGCGCACACATACGATAAGAAAAACTACAAATGTACATCAATAATTATTTTGTGTAAATAGCCACAGGATATTTATACAATTTTATACCAAAATAAAACCTCAACATGCAAAAAAAATACGTTTGGCATATTTTTGTCTGAGTCTAAAGAGCGTGGATTCAAAACGGCCCTTCACTTCCACCAAGAAAGTAAAGTTGTAGGCATCGTGCCAATGTGATCTTCGGTATTTAAAAATCTCTACTGGGAGTTGAAATACTTCTAAGTTCGGTTATATTTTAGTCGCAGATGAAATCATAAAAGCAAAGGGAATTTGCGCATATCGAAGCTTCAGCAACACAAACAACTTTTAATTATGTTTTCCAAAATTTTAAAACCTTTCTTTTCTTCTATTACGTTTCTTACCAATTGAATTTCTCAACTTCTAATTATTGACAATTACCGATATGCCAGGGGTATTCCTTCTGGTTCAGAATTTCTAGCTCTTGTACGATGTATGTTTTTTATTAGTTTGAACTTGATCGCTTGGTATGTTTCCTTTCATTTTTTAGCCCCTCCATGATTTCTATGTTCTACGTCGATTTTCTTTCATGTTTAGGCATTTAAATCTCTCATTATTATTGTATAATTTGAATGGTATTCTGTTAGACAATGAGAGCTCTCTTCTGAAAATTGCCGTTTCGTATTCATAACCACTATTTTGAGCATGCATTTGCACAAGGAATATTACGACTACTCTTGTATTTTTATTTCAAATGTCTAACATTTCAAAATTTAAATTGAGATAATAATCAGCTACCCGTATATATCTTGTAACCTACGATAAAAATTCCTATTTCCTCCTTATTGGAGAAAATTTACATCTGTTCCTACTTTGGTCAGGAGAATTTGAACTTCTGTGGACTATTTATACATAAACAGTAATCCTGCTTAACATTTTTGGTAGTCGTTGCTGAAGCTGCTTTATTACTTTGCGCCCTGAGTTATATTTTGTTTAATTTTAAGGTATTGAGTGATATAGTTGAATAAAATAATGTAAATTGGGACCGGAAATGAAAAATGCAATATTTTATTTAACATATTTCACAAAATCCTGCGTTACTATTCGAAACTACTGGGAATACAGGCCATCAACAAATGTTGAAGATTATAATATTTCACAAAATAAGTTTATTTTTCTTTTAAGCGTTTCTTATATTGTAAGAGACCTTGAAATTTTATCAAAAAATAAAGTAGGATTTATTCGCAAACACCCTGTACATAAAATGCAAATATCCTTTTATTTTACATTGAAAGCAAGTCATTGTCTATTTACGTATTTTTCCGCTTTTAATTTGAAATAAAAATATTACAGATATTTAAGTTTCAATTCAGAAGTTAAAATAAAACCATTATTTAGTTTTGTATGTTTACTTCATAAATATCATTTACAAGACTGTTGTAAAAGAATTCTTAGTAACTGCTTTCCACGAATATTCTGCGGCATCAACTATAATAATATATGATGAATGTTCCCGCAACAAAAACCTGTATGTGAAAGACATTGCATTGAATGTTTTGACCCTTTCCCGTATGTAGAAATAAGATTAAATTAAAGTTGATCTCGAGAGATAGAAAGGACAAGTCGCGCGCATCATCACCGTTGAATATAAGTTTCGCGAGAAGCAAGTTAATATATCAAATATACGTCGAGTAAATTTTAGAAAAATTCGTTCCTCGACTGGGGTTCGATCCCAAGTCCTTTGACTTTACGCGCCAACGTTCTACCACTTAACTAACGAGAACTCGAATACTAGTTGGCAAAAAAATCCTTCTAAGTTGCATATTATAATTTATATCATTTAAATTTCAGTTCCCAGTGAGCTTTGAAAGTTTTCCGTAGAGCACAGATTAGACACAGGCACGCCAACCAAAGCCAATATATAACCTACAGATTGTGTAATAATAATGCCAACCAATTTGGTGGGAAGAACTTTTATTATTAAATTAAAATAGGAAATATATATATATACAATACTTAATAATAAATGTACGAAATGATGACCATTACATTTAAAGCATTTGTGAACTCTTCGTTTTAAATTTTCGAAAATGTTCTGTAAAATGTTAGGTGCCTTATTCCGTTATTAAGTTTTTATTACTATAATGTTTTATTTCACAGTACTACGACAACAAATTAGAAAAGCAACGAATAATAAAATATGACAAATTCAAATTATCAATTTTGACAGCTAATTATTACGAGACTGGATTAAGAAGACGAATTTTTTCATAATCCATTGGAAACTGAAATTTATATGATCGCATGCATGCATGTAATTAATGTAATGTGATTAATCTAAACCTTATAAGATAAATATGTACAGAAATAGCTTGTTTATTGTATTTATAAAGTTCGCCTGTAATGAGTTTACACCCAGCTCACTAGAAAAGCGGTTTACACCGTTGCACTAGGGAAAATTAAGGTCAGTTTCTGATCAAATACCGATAACTCGTTTGTTTATTGATATAGACAGCTGTAATTTTGCTTACCTATTAAGTCAGATACATGGCTATGAACGAATTAAAAATATTTTTAATTTATTCAATATAATGAATAATAAATTAAACGAAAGACATGAAAATCGTGAAAATTTGTATTTATAGTT